>JASANE010007249.1:0-143479 GCA_030248225.1 Trileptium ribeirensis | reverse complement strand
TTAACCACCTCGTAACGATCCGTATGGATCTGTTACATCTCTTAATTTTTAAAGGGAAAATTGACTTTTTACTTGGGGTGGGAAGATTAAGTACGAGTTCTAAGGGTAGTTTTGTCGGGGATTTTAGGTTTCGTTTTGGGTGTTTTAGATAACTCTTTGTATTCTCGCTGTTACTTTTCGTACGGCTAGTTTCTTTACACCCAATTTATCGGCGTTAGGGGCTTTACTATGCCCCTTTTCCTTGGTAAAATCGGGCTCACTGGAGTCATGAGCCCTACAAAAATGAGCACCAATGTACCCTGTCCGCTACAGTCGTTAAAGGCGACATATGTACAATTACTAATAAATAATAATAAATTAGCAAAATATTGTACAATCCAAAGTTGATTTCGATTGAGGCTTTATATATCGGGGTTTCAATCAACTGTTTACGGGGTTTCATTTGACTGCTGGGTGTATCAAAATTGTCGTTTATAATTGAATATTGTTTTTACGGGTGTTCGATCGGTCTATTTTCTTTGGTCCACTTTAATATGTGGTTTCTCCTAAGACTTTCCTTGGTGGATTTTGCTGGTTTTGTAAAAGTTCCTATAGAATTTCCTACGAAATCCTAACGAACGGTCTTTATGACCTTTTCTTAATTTTTAAAGGGAAAATTATTTGACCTAATACTTGGGGTTGGAAAATTATGCGAGGGGTGTTCTTTGGGATGTGTTCTAAACAGGATCGTTGCAACTTGGATCCTTCAAAAATTTAACGTTCCTATTTTGATTGCATTGCTTAAATTGCCACACCTTACATAACCATGATATAAAACAATCATCACAGTCAAAACATTACGACAATTATCACGATGACTTGTCCTAAATTTCTGAGGAGGTGGTTGAAACTTAGCTTATTAAGTTTACCACGGTTGGTGATAGGTACTTTTAGTGTACTTTCAAAGTATCCGTAAACAGAAGTATAAGTTTGCGACTTTTGACTATTTTGTTGTCGTTTGATGGGTGTTTTCGTGGTTTTTTCGGGTCGATGAGTGCTACTGGGAACTAAACTTGCGGTTCCTTTTTTCGATGGGTTAAGGGGCCTTTTCTACAGGGGCTAACGTTGTAGTTTTAGAGAGGACTATGTCCCCATTTGGACGGCTCTTTCCTTGTGATTTCTTGGCGTTTCCTAGGGTACTTTCTGTGCATTTTCTTAGGGTTAAACAGGGTTCCTGGGGAGGAACCCGTACAAAAATAAATCCAGACATAAATCTTTATGACGACGATGCCGATGATGACCAAGACGACGATGATGCGCTAGTGGACATTTAGAGCAGTCAGGGGTAGTCGAAATTCAAAATATTAATTTTACGGTGGTTACTGATAAGCGCTTTTGCCATATAAAGCTGCTCTTCCAAGCAGTATTTAAGCTAAAACTTTAACAAATTTTGGGGAAAAGTTTGTCAGAAGTAATTTCAGAGGGGTTGGGGAAGAGATGGTTCCACTGGGATTAGGGCTTTAGGGACCCTGTTGTCAGGAGTCCAATTGATACTTAAAAAGTAAATAAATCGATAATGTCATGAAAACTCGCGAATCCTCGAATTGCACGCTCGAAAACTGCTAAAATTTTGACTTTAGTATTGTCTTTACGTCCTCGCTAATCTAAGTTCTTGCACCAAATTTTGGTTCTTCTATCTATCCGATTCTTCTATGATCTGCATACAAGTACACATAATATCAAGGCACAATAGCAAAATATTCATACCACTACAGTACATCCATATGTCAATACAATACGTTCACAAGCGATCCACACTTCAATAAACATAATTATCATTTCAAATAGTAGTGAACGGGCTATTCCGATCTCGAGCTCCCAATCGAAGATCTTTGATATCTTGACGGGCTTGATCCTCGTTAAAAAGGTAGGTAACGAGTAATTGATATCCTTGCTCTGTGGAATTGTATTCAATGGGATAATGTTGAATCGTTTGATCGAGGGCGGCCATGTTCGACAACATAGGCCAACGAGTGCCTTTGGAAAGAAAGATTTCGATCGGCTTCGAATAGTCGATGAAATAATACGGCACGGAAACTGAATTTTCATGCGATTTGTTGATACTAGCGTATCGCTTCGGTCCTTTGAGATAATTCATCTAGAATTTAAATACTTCGTCATTACTGACGGTTCTTCAGGGCGAATTTAGGTCGGAGCTCGAGGTTTGTAACGGGATTAGTGTTATTTCAGCGCTGTCAGGACGGCTATTGTCGTCCTCGACGGGGTGGTGGTCGCGGTGTTCGAACGGTTTGAAGTCCAAAGTCTTCAGGGCGTAGTGGTCTACGTCCCCATGGGTAGTTAGGAATTCTTTCAGGGTGGTGACGAATGGTATGTTCGACACCAGGTTGATCCATAAAGTCTAAATAAGGTGAATACATTGCTCGGCTGCTTGCTTGTCTACTGGAAGGATCGACTCGTGTCGGTGGTCGGACAGGGAAAGTTTGCCTTCGACCGGCACGGTCTTCATTAGGTCGCTGGGCCGTCCTACGGAAGGCTTCAGCGGTCGGAATTGTATCGGGTGGTTGCCAACGGCGTTCGTGGGCTTGTCTATGCGGCATTTCACGGCGGTTGGTTGGTATATCCTGTCGTTGGACAGGTTCACTTCTTCTAGTTACGGGTATTGGGTATTTCTGACTGACATTATCTTTCTGCGACTTAATCGGTTTACATAAACTATAAGCTTTAGTTCCCATTTTTGGTATCATTGACGATCCAGCTCTGGTCCAAGTAACATTAGTTGCGGTTTGCGTATGCCTAAGTGCGGCAGTACTTGCGATTACTTGCTTAACATTGTTAATAGTGCGCGGTTTTGCGTGTGTTCCACGCTGCGATGCAGGTTCTTGCCTGCGCGTATGACTGCGTTGCGGCGAAGCGGTTGGGGTAGGTTCATCATCACTGAGTACTCGTGCTATTCCTTGTCTAATTCTGCTTAATTCAGTTTCCGATTCTTCTGATGCACTTTCAATTACTACTCTTTGTTTTGGAGGTCGACCTCGGCGGGTCTTAGTAATTGTCTCCTCCAAAAGTGGTTGTACTTGTTCATGTAAATAACGTGCGGTTTCTGGTACAGGTGTTGTGCTTCCTGCGAAGTGTTCTAATAATTCAGTTGCAGCTTGAGAACTACTCTCAGTTCCTTCTACTGCTCCACGTCTTCGTTCCTCTTCCTCAGCTAAGAAGTCTCGTATGACTTCTTCAGCTATCTTTCTCCTAGTATGTCTTCCCATAAATGCTGTTTCTGGTATGTGAGAGTCTCTTGTGTGTACTGTTTCTGATTGTCTGGGTGGTTTGGGAGGTGGTTCAGCTTGGGTGTTTCGAGATCGAAGATGGTAGGGTCCAACGTGATCATCTCTAAATGGTGGGGAAAATGGTGTAGGTCTCACGGGAGATAAGTCGTCCGGTGAGAGCAATCGACTAAATGAACGGGGCTGATTTACAGGTTTGTGTGGGTTTTGTTGTTGGGTGGGGTGTGTGGGGTTGTTGGGGTGTTGGGGGGGGGGGGGGGGGGAGGTAGGGGGGGGTGGGTTTGCTTTGTTTTTTGGTGTTGGGGGGGGTGGGGTGTGTGGTGTTTGTTGTTGTTTTTTTGGGGGGGGGGTATGGGTGGGTGTTTTGTTTTGGGGGGGGGAGAAATGTGGGGTTTTCTTTCTTTGTGGGGGTGGGTAGGGGTGGTGTGTGGCTCTTTTTGGGGGTGTATATATTCTGTTCGGGGGGTGTGCCAGGGGGATATTTGGGTTTCGGTGCCCAAGTGGCAGCTAATTCTAAATCGCAGCGGTTATACGGGCTAGTTGAATACGGGGGCGTCCGGTGAGGGAATTGTTCGTCCTCAGCGGGTAACAAATACGGAGTCTTCCGGTGAGGGTATTGTTCCTCCTCAGCGGGTAAAGTAACTTGGGGCGCAAGGATCGGGTTTCCAAACTCATCGAATCCTTCGAAGTTAGGTGATAATAGTTCATCGGTTCGGCGGTATTCTTTCCGCGTTATAGGTACTGTATGTTCGCCATATTCAGGCAGAGGACCAGTATAATTATCTGGCAAATAAGGTAATTGAGATGCGTTTTGAGTAATAAGTTCCTGAGAAATTCCGGGCCAATCATATTGAGGCGTCCGGTTAGGATCAACTATAGGTAATCGGTTAGGTATATTAGTATCCATGGCGGCTAAGTGAATATCAGCTTGTGCTTGGGTTAAATTCGCTGCGGGCTCAACGTCATCCGCAGGTTCGGTTTCATCCGCTCGTTCGCGGGAATAATCAGGAGCAAATGATTGTCGCATTTCAGCGATTGATTCGGGGTCCGCGGCTTGGACTTCGCGGATAAACAGACGATCGGCGTTGATCGTTTCAGTGGGATATTCCAATGGGGTTTGCAAATGTTCATCAGGTACGTCCTGTAAAGGATCTTCCATACCTGGAAAAGTACGAAGTGGGCGATAACAGGGTTTAGTGCGATTAAAATGCACAAGATGCCTTTTCGCATGACTTTGCGCTGTAAGGCGTATTTGGAGACATGGCGGTATGACCTTTAATATTTGATACGGTCCACACCATCTTTGTTCAAGTTTACGCGATAAACCAGGGGTTGTGTGGTATCGATACACCCACACTTCATCTCCAACTTTATATGGAGGAATTTTAGTTTTCCGGTTATAATACTGCTTACGGTATTCACGGGCGGCTTGCATTGAACGGTATGCATTTTCTCTAATAGTGGCAAGCCATCTTTGTACATTAGTACGATAAGCTTCAGCTCCGGGGTACTTTTCCCAGTCAGCTGGCGAGGAGATATCTCCTGGGACTCTGGGGTAATATCCGTACATCAACAGAAACGGAGGATATCGGGTAGTTGTATGCACTGACGAATTATAAGACATTATACAATAGGGTAACAGTTCATCCCAGGTTGTATGATCATCAGGTGGTAGGGCTGCTCGTAACAAGAAAAGTAGGCTGCGATTAAATCTTTCTATTTCGCCATTGGCTTTCGGATTATAACTTAGCGTTTCACGCTTGAAGGTACGTAGTTCAGCACATAAGGCTTGCATGAGGTCGGAAATGAAACATCGACCTTGATCGGATACTAATTCAGCAGGTGCGCCATGTCGGCATACAACTTCTTTGATAAATACTTGGGCTACAGTGCGAGCTGTTTGGTTAGGGATGGCGACGGCAATAACAAACTTGGTAAATTGATCAATAAAAGCAAGTACGTACTTATTTCCAGTACGGGATTCAACTCGAATATCAAGGATGTCAACGTACATCCGATGCATAGGGGCGCTGGCTTGAGGTAGGTCGCCTAGGGCAGCTCGGACATTCTGAGGTAAGTTACGAGACTTTTGGCAGGTTACGCATCTCTTCACATAATCTTCAACATGTTTGCTCATGTTTTCCCAATAATAAAATTGCTTAAGTTTACTCATAAGTCTATCACGGCCTGGGTGGCCTCCAAATAGGGTATCGTGCTCATGCTTCAAGATATGGGGAATAAGTCGACGAGGAACACAAAGTTTCGGGCGATGATCATTTGGCAAGATTGGATGTAGATACAAGATTTGTGTTGTAGGGCAGATACGATAGTGGTGTGATTCTAATTTTAGTGTGACAGCATTTTTAGGTTCTTCAGGAAGAGTTCCTTTCTGTAAATATGTTCGAATAGGACCAAACTTGTCGTCTTGTTGTTGTAATCGAGGAATAATTGTTACTAAGTTCTTATCTGGTTCTTGGCTAAAGTGTGGTAAGTATAAACCTTCTCCAGTGTCTTTCACTTGTTCGGGTCTTAATAGGACCATAGGGCTTTCACAGGCGTATCCTACTTTAATTAATGCGTCGAAAGTTTCTTTCTCAGGTATTGCTTGGGGTTGGTTTGCGGGAGGAGGGGAATCCTCCTGAGGTGGATCGGGTGCACTTGAAGGACCAGGGTTTTGTTCACTAGGGCCTGGTTCAGGGCTTCCTATAACTCCTGAGCCTACAATGACATAGTCTTGGGGATTACTAACTATTTCGGGTTCACCGTAAGTATCTAATATTCTCCTACGTAATCCTTCTGTCAGTTTAGGTACTTCTGCATTAGGCATCATTTGTTGCAATTTCTTAAGCGTCCGTTTAACGAACTTATCGTTCGCTGCTCTCTGTTCGGGGGTTTCATCCTGTCTTTTGCGTTTAGAACCATTCTTGCGTGACAACATTGCCACTCTTTTACGGTACTCCTCTTCTTCGTCCTGTTCTTCCTCACTATCTGAGGACAATGGGGGTTCCACATCGTGTTGTGGGTCTCTCGAGAGAGCATCAGCGTTTGCATTGGCCTTTCCAGGCCGGTAGGTGATGTCGAAACCACCAAATTCCATTAATAGTTCGTTTCTCCATTGGGCCAAGCGCGAGTTTCGCGGAGGCCGGTCAAAAAGAGCCTTAAGCGGCTTATGGTCAGTTTCTACGTGGAATTCATGTCCTAATAGGTAATGTTTAAAATGCTGCGCGGCCCAACGTATGGCCAAAGCTTCGGCTTCAATAGCGGGGTATCTACGTTGATAGTCTACTAGGGATTTACTAGCATAAGCGATGGGTTGTACTCCTTTGTCGGTTTTCTGGGATAAGACAGCTCCTAAGGCGTAACCAGAGGCATCTGTCTGTAAGACAAACGGTTTAGTAAAATCTGGGTAAATTAACAGAGGTTCTTCTACTAGGGCTTTTCGTAATTTGTTAAAAGCTTCTTCACACTGAGGTGTCCATTTGAATTCGGAGTCTTTTCGGCGAAGACCATTCAAGGGTTCGCAAATATCTGAGTACTGGGGTATAAATTTGTGGTAATATCCAACGAGACCTAGAAAACTTTGGAGTTGTTTCAGGGTTTCAGGACGTTTATAGTTGTCTATAGCAACGGTCTTTTCAGGGTCAGGTCTTACTCCTTCAGAGCTTATAATGTGACCTAGATATTTGAGTTGTTTCTGTCCAAATTGACATTTTGATGGCTTTAGCTTGAGATTAGCTTTTCGAAATCGGTCCAATACAGTGACCAAGTCTACTAGGTGTCTATCGAAACTAGGGGAAAAGATCAAGATATCGTCGATGTATATCAAACATCGTTCCCATTCTAGTCCTTTGAGTACTATTGACATGCATCTTTGAAATGCTCCAGGGGAAGAGTTTAAACCAAAGGGGAGAACGTTATATTCGTATTGTCCATGGACGGTAACGAAAGAGGTCTTCTCTTTCGTTTCGGGATCTAGTTCAAGTTGCCAAAATCCTTTGTTTAAGTCTAAACTGGACATAAATTTAGTGTCTCGGAGACATCCTAAAATATCGTCAATACGGGGTAATGGATATACATCTCTTTCGGCAACTAGGTTCAACTTACGAAAGTCGACACACAGGCGTAATGTTCCGTCACTCTTGGTTACATATACTATGGGCGATCCCCATGGGGAATCGGAGGGTGTTATTAATCCGGCTTCAACCATGTTATTTAATTCTTCTCGAAGGGGTTCTCTCAAAGAGTGGGCAAGGCGATACGGAACTTGTTTAATCGGTCTGGCATTTCCAGTGTTAATCTTATGTTGATGTATGCCACATCGGCCTAAATCAAATGGATGGGTACTAAAGACATCCGCATTTTCTGAAATTACGGTTTTGAGTTGTTTCAACTGGAAAGGGGTCATAGAAGTGTTAGAGAAATTAATCTCACCAAGGATTTGGATCGAACGTTCAGTGTCGATCGCTTTCTTTTGTTCATTAATAACTTGTACGACATTATCGGTTGTTAGTCCTAACCTATTACATTGCTTAACCCTTTTGGGCGGTCCCAAATTTAGTAGGAGATTATTTTGATCGTACAAGAGTTCAACGGCAGAGTCATCGAGGATTTCGATGTGTCCTATTGTCTGTCCTGCATGGATTGCTGTAGGGAGATTTCCAAAATTCATTACGGCTACGGGGATTAATCGCTGTCCGGTTAGAACCAGAGCGTGAGCGATTGCTAAATCGAGTATTAATGGGTCTGGCACGAATAGTGCTTGTCCTATAGGAGGTTGTGCAATTTCTGGTATTGCATTAATAAATAGTTCAGTGTTAGGGGGAACTTGAACGTATTGTCGACTTACGACATTGATCACGGGTGGATGATAATCTGCTTGGTCGGCAAAAGGCACAGAGCACTTCTCCGAACCATTTGATAGATCTAGACAACGGTCTTTAAAATTTATGGCAACTTGTGGTAAGAAGGCCATAAAATCAGTTCCTAAAATACATTCGTACGGAGTGTCATTAGTGACTTGAAATTCACAGGGAACCGTAAGGGTTCCTATAGTTATAGGTACTTTCACTACTCCACTTATAGAAAGTTCTTGTTGCGTGGCGGAAACTATTCTCGTATTGGTAGATTCGCGGGGTACTAATCCTAGTCGGGCTGCAGTAGCTTGAGATAAAATGGAGACATCTGCTCCAGTGTCAATAAGAGTATTTACGGGTGTTCCTAGAATAGTGGTGTTTATAATCAACGGGGTATTATTGGCTTTGAGAGCATTGACTCGTTTGGTTACGACACCAGTACGAGATCTACTACGTAGTCGACGGATGGGGTTAGCGAATAACTCTCCATCATCGATAAATACCATACCTTCATCAGAAGGGGCGCTTGGAGTAGGGCGTTTCCGTGTATAACGACGCGGGGTTCTACTAGTTCTACGAGTTCTATCGGGGGACGGTAAAGAGGCTGTACTTTCAGCTTTCTGTAGCGGTGTCATAACATGTGCTTCGTCGGTATAAGAAGTGGTAGATGCTTCAGGTGAAGTCATCATCCATTGGGTGGTCGGTGTTAGTTCAATCGGGCGGTTATCCACTCGGCTTTTACCAGGGAACCATCTGGGTAAACAATGGGGACATCGAAAAGGTAATTTACACTTATAGAGGCCATATCCTAGTACAATGATGCCTATTACTATAGTAATTATTGCGTATGGGGAGAGTCCAGTGTACTCGAGTGCAGGGAGAGCTATAACTTTATGTAACTGGTCCTTCGCTATTTGGGCTACTTGTAGATTAATTGCTTTAGCGTTTTCTAAAGAACTCCAAGTGAGGGGTTTTAGCTTGGTATTAGACAACTGGTCCATGGAAATGTTAGGGCCAACTCGAACCATTAATTCCTCAGGTTGTAACATGCTTGTTAGCATAAGTGATCCTACAATCAACTGTGTGTAATTGCCATGTGGCATCCAAACGACTCCATGGTCGGGTACTATTCTACTTTGTCCTTGTGTAATATGTGCGAAATGTCGTTTGTCTGTGATTACGAGTTTCTCCTCCGAAGTACGGAGCAAGACTCCTTGCATAGTAGTGTAGACATCGGTACCATTGTCAAGTGGTCCGATTAGAGAACGGTTTTGACATTTTGATTTCGTGTACTCAGAGACGAGGTCACCCGAGATAATCCAGTCAAGGCAATGTATGCGTTGATCAGTTACAAGCGCGTGCGGTTCGCAAAATGCAATGCCTGGACGGCGTTTACAAGCGGCTAAATTCAATACTTCAAAGCGCGATGAAGATACGCGTGCTGCGTATTCTGGTAGCGGTAATTTTACATGCGTTCTAGTAGCGGGTACATTCCAGCCAGTGTTATATATGCGAAAATACGGTCTTACATCATTCGTGGTTGGTAAGGGTAACTGCAAAATAAATCCAAATCGAAAAGTATTCAAATCCACGTTAACTGGTAAAACTCGTCCAAATTGGTATGCTAAATTAGGTTCACGGGCTAAAATCGACTGGGAAATTCTTGGATCCATCTTAAATAAACGTCTTAACATTAGGGCATCTACTACGGTCGGCGTTAATTCTCCACTCAACATGGATTGCATTATAGCTTGGACGGACGATCGAATGTTAGCTCGAACTGTATGGGTAAGCAACATCTGGTTCACTTGCATGACTGCTCTATGTTGTGAGCATCTAACCTGTTCTACCATATCTACTACTTCCTGCATACTGTGGTGTAAAAAGGCATATAACTCTTCGTTTGCTTGGGTCAACTTCTTAATTTCCTTCGTATTACGTAGGGTAGCTTCTAGGGTATCCCTCATATACGTTCTTATAGCGTGCATTTGGTTTCCCATATTGTGTATGTGAATGCCATTGGAGATGGACATTCCCATTCCTAAAAATCCTGACACTGCTCCAGCGGCAGCTGCAATAAGCGTAACGAAACGCTTGCTTCTCTTAGGGTCATCATGACAGAAATGTAGGTTATTATCACAAAACGAGCGCATAAGGTTTGAATAATAACTAATATCTAGGACTCCGTTATAGGTTCCACTTAACTCTGTTCCTAATTCTCTCATAGTTTTGTATAACTGCGGGTCAGTTGTGCAATTGCTCCAGTAGCAACAATCGGATGAACACGAGCCATCCGCGTTGTATAGTAGGCAAGGGGTAACTTCGTCTGAGGGAGCTCTCATATCTGGTCTCCAATGTCTTAATGTTAGCTGTAAAACTACTGGTAAATATGTGAGTTGATCTGACGTGATCATTAGTCCTTGAGGTTCAACTACAACTCCTACTTGAGAGTTTACTACTACTCCTAGGCGGGATATTTTCTCGCTCATCGGCGTCGAAACTGCGTGAGTGGTTGAAATCAATGCCAACCACATAACTAAGAGAACTCCACAAATACCATTAACTAAGGTACTAGTCCTGTATCCAACTAATGGATTAGACGCGACTGGCGTCTGTTGAGGTTCCTCGGGGACTGGTTCTAATTCTACTTCATCTTGACAGGGAAGACTTATATCTTCGTTAATCTGATTATTATCCGTTTCAGGGTCGGTGTCCGTTTCATCTAGATATTCCTCCATCGCATCAGCTAACTGCTGATCGAGGTCTTCTACTGAGGTGCTTCGTACTGGAGCTTCACATGTTAACGAGGCTACTGGGTGTCTTAGTAGCTGTAGCTGGGCCTTTATCAGTTTCTGGCGGTCCTGGCGATGAGATTCATTCTCAAACGTTGTATGTTCAGTGATGTGCTGTACCAATTCGTTTATTGGGATACCTTGGGTACCTTGATTGCGAAAAATAATATCTAGCAGGTAAGGAGCTTGCTTGATTAGCTCGTGAAACTCCAAATTGCTACTGCGGTAGCTTACTCTGGCTGACTGTGTTCCTAATCCTATGAAGTATGACCAACGAGGCCAAATAGTTCCATCTAAATCGATAAAGGCACAACTGGTGAATAAGGTTCCTGTGTAACTCCATCTTCCATAATATCCGTCAAAATAACATTCACTCTCGGGAAGAATTAAGGGCTTAGAGAGATCGAGGTGATTCTCTCCACATTTCAAACAAGTGGGTCGATAACTTAACTCAGCCTTATAGGTTTCCTCTATGACTTGGCGGAGCGTGTGGCCATTCACGCATTTACCCACCAACTCTAAAAGAAGTTCCAGGGAGGCTAAAGCTACGATACTTATGTAAATTCCTGAAGTTCTGTGTTCTATCGGTGAGACTACGCCTAATAAATGAGCTAAAACAGTTGCATCCCTTTTAAGTTCTGGCTGGCTACATGCATCCGAACGTATCTCAAACAGTCGAGCTAGATTATTCAGTTGTTCAATTACGATAAGGGTACGTCTATAGAAGAGAATTCTTGGTTGCGGTAAGCAATGCCATTCGAGGCCTAAACATTTGTCGGGTACTATAAACTCTGCATTTTCCATTCGTTTCTCGTCTCGGTCTCCTGGATTGGGTTGAAATGGGGTAAATTCTATTCGTGGATAACGGTACTTCATCGTTTTCACTTTCTCACTGGGAATGGTGAACATGTAGTCCGGTCCTAACAGTCGGTTACGTTCTTCGTTTGTCATCACTCTCAAAGTTCCAAATTCAATAGGTACATTATTATCAAAGTCCATTCGAAACAGCTTATGCAAGCGTTCGTCCAATTCACGCAATCGTTTCGTTCTTTCCTCATTCACATATTCCGACAAAGTCTCTTGTGTCCAATTAAAGTCCATGTTATTATTATCGTTATTGTTATCTACAGCTTCAGGCTCCTCCGACAGGAACATGTCAGGCGTGGTATTAAATTCTACGGAAGACATTCGACTAGAGGGCTCTATTTCGGAGCTACAATACAAGTTCAGCAGACTCGGGTCGACTTCCGACTCCACATCCCTTGCTTCCTCATTATTGGATTCACCTAAGTTACCCAGAGGCATACTTGGCACTCCTTCGATAGGATCCTCCACTTGTACTACATCTTCACTACGCTCCATAATCTTAGCAATTTCTTGATCGCATTCTTCATCCTCACTAGATTCTTCGCTTACTAGCGATTCTTCACTCTGACTTAAATCCTTATTTATATTATTTTCAACTGTTAACTCAGCCTTGCTGGCTTGACTACTTTCCTTACTTGGTCGTTGGCATTCCCATTTACCTGTCGAGTCCCACTCGTGTGGCGGCGGCGTATTTTGCCTACGGTAACAGGCTCTATAGGGATCTTGCCAATATAACCATACTTCTTGCTCGTCCTCATTTTCACTATCTGATTCATCATTATCATTATTATCATCATCTTCTGTATCTGGAATCTCACAATCTGTCCCAATCTGGGCATCAACTGTACTAACCTTTTCATTCTCAATAACTTCACTCAGTTCAACTACTTCATCTACATTACTAACTTTACTTATTTCAACAACTTCATTAGAATCAACTACATTAACTCTACTAGTAACTTCAAGTACTTCACTAGCTTCGACTACATTATATTCATTACTGTCTTCAACAGTTCTACTACTATCAACTATATTACTTAAATCATTAACTTCTACAACTTCAGTATCAGGGCACTGCGATCGATCGGCTCCTGAAGACCCAATGCTACAGGCCCGTGCCTGAACAGACCCCAGGCAGGTCGATATATAACTCTGTTTACTCCCAATGATCATGCTCGTGTCCTCGGTGAGGCAGTACGCAACTTGCTCTCTACCTCCACATGGACACGGGGGATCAACCGCAGTTTCCTTAACTAATTTTCGCGAACTCAACGGGTTTAAATCAGCAACATCCACAGAATCACCAACATCAGCAGTGGTTTCAACAACATTCACAGCAACAACATTTGAATCAACAACCTCAACAACATCCACTGCATTATCACCAACAACATTTGAATCAACAACAGCAACAACATTCACACAACAGTTCGCTTTAACTTCATCAACAGGACCGTCGTTTCGCGCTCCAACGACGGGAGATGCAGACTCACCGAGGGTGGAAGAGTCAAATTCTATCACCTCATCTACTTCGACGGTGGACGCAATTGGAACCTCACAGTGTTTGGATCGGTCAAATTCTATCACCCAATCTACTTCACTCCCATGTCTGGATGGACCCCAGGCAATCATTTCAGCCCCAACGATCACATCCGCTTCTTCGGTCCGAACGGTCGCGAATCGCTCAGTACCTCCACATGGACACGGGCGACGAGGGCAGCCCCGGTCAGCATCAAGGAAGGACCCAATGACTGGAGAACCCCTGGTCAGTGAGGGTGGGAAATTCACCTCCTGCCCCATAATAATATCCGCCGGTTTTAAACAAACTTCAACAATATCAATCTCATCACTATTCTCTAAAGCGCGCCTAAAGGGGGATACACATGACACATCACACTCAACAACAGGACGACTGACGTTGCCGTCTGTTTCACACACATTCACACCATACGACTCATGACACGGATATATGCAATCCTTAGTATTTTGAACGGGACTAGGACTGATCGCTACCGATTTGGCGCCTTGGTCGGCCGATTCAGTCTCCATCATCCCTGGTTCATCCCACTTCTCTACAGGCTTCATGGATACCTCACACGGCAGAGCACTTGAAGGCTGGGCAGGTTGAACCATAAAATCATTAGTGGCTTCCACGCCTGGATCCTTAACTCTTCTATTATTACTAGCTGAACAACTTATATAACTATTGGACCCGGACGCGGCGAGCGTAAACGCCATTGCGCGATACATCGACGTAGCCGGAATCCGGTCGCTACGAGCGTTACCACCCGCCCTGACGGCAGTTATGCGGGATACATCGCAGTGGCCAATATTCTCTCTCACTACACAACATGGGCCAGTCTCAGAGGAGGAATAAAAATTAAAATTATTTTCAGCTTCATCAACATCAACATCAATCATCTCCAAAGAGCTGGGGATCCCGGAAATCCTACAGGAGGTGGTCCCAGGGCGCATACCGGCATTATCAAACCCACACGGACTTATCTCATCGGCGCCGGCTACCGGACCACACGGACTTATCTCTTCGGCGCCGGCTACCGGAAAATTATCACCAAATCTAGAACTACAACTATCCGCTACATCCATATCCTCATTTATATTCTCATTCACTATATCCATACTCTCATTAGCTACTTCCATTATTTCGTTTGCTACTTCCAGAATCATTTCACTACTGTTTAAATTATTCACAGACGGTTCTTGTCCATTTTCCGATGGATAACTACAAATCCTAGATATTTATTTCTGGCTATATTCATCGGATCTACTGTTATTTGTTCTGTTTCTAAACTCGCCCTCATAGTCGTATGTTGCAGACGCACATTTGGAAATACGAACATAGTGCGAGAGGGTCCGACCACCAACCGATTTCACACTTAGTAACACAATTAAGCTCATATTAGTACCTTTGCTTAGCACATCCAGACTAGAATAGCAATCAGTCCATTTCCGCGTCCGAAAAATACATTCACCGACATTGTATTCAATGGGAACGACGAAGGTGAAATCAACACAACTCCAATAAACTCGTACGATAAGGATCCGATCACAGCTTGATGTTTGCACAAAACGGCAAAATAACGTTTGATACTGACACTTAGCCGTTATAATTTTTATAACTGACTATGCAGTTCCACAATGCTCAGATTTTAACACACCATTTCAAAACTTCATTTACAAATTTCAAACGGTCCAACGTACATTTCGACAGGCCTCCAAAATGAAATGTAAACAAAACAACAAAAACAAACTGGTAAAGATGTAATCTCATGTTTAATATCTTTCACCATGTGGAAAATTTTAGCAATTATGGACAAAAATATATTAATTCACTCGCCGCTGCTACGTTAGTTTGAACTGTTTGACAGAAGCATCATAATTATGTGTACAAAATTGGCTAAAAAAGCTTAGTGACGGGGACTAGAAGCCCACCATAGGATGTTTTATCGGGCGCAGCCGGTTGCAAATGCACGAACAAAATGCAACTTTCACGAGTAACTTATTTAAAGATTGAAATGTTTATTTTATACTCTAATTATTTAGCTAACCCAAAGTATTTTTTATATTTGTTACATTTTTTCCAATTGAACTGCGGCTTTTAACCCAACGGTCAGAGTTGCATCTAGTTGGTTAAGACCACTGGCAACTCTTTACATGAAAAGATCGCAGTAGTTTAAATTCAGATTAGACTAAATATCTGATTCAAGAAGATATAAACTGCACTATTAATGCGTCATTTACCTTAACATATGGGCATTAGTGCCGGATTTTGTCACAGACTACCACGGCGATAATACCCGGCTTGGCCAGCCCGAACTATCTGTTGTGACGTTTAAAGCAAGGTGCCCGCGGGTGTAATGGTAAAAAATCCCAGGTTTTCCCAGGTTATTTTGGTAAAAATCCCAGGTTTTTGTTGCAGGGATTCCAGCTTTTTCTACTAGAGTACATTCTCCCCATTCCGCGGGTAAGCTGCTACAACAGAATTAATGACGCTATAAAGTTCACTAACTATCATTGCAGTTGTTTCCGGAGGTCTTCCTGTTGATGACTGAGCTCTCGTTGCTGTTGTTTCGATTGTGCAACCAATGCTGCTCGTTTCGCTTGCAATTCCTCAATTTGGTCGTTGACTCGCTTCTGAGTCCGTCGCTCCTCTGCCATCTCCTTGCTTTCGGCGGTACGCTTTGTGTCGAGAGCATGTCGATACGCTGCCCGGGAGCCACGTACTGACTTTATCATATCGGGAGTAACTGGAACTCCTGTAGGGCCACCATGGGAGTGAACAGCGTCGTATACAATACGCTGCGCCACAAGCGAATTCTCGTGAAGGTTTTCTACCAGCATGTCCTTATTCACGAAAAACCCCGACTCAACCGACGCTTGACCGTGTGACATCACCAATACCATTTTGACGACGCGGAATAGGTCGGCAAAATCGTCATCACCGTTAAACAGTTGCGCATAAAAATTGTCCAACCGGATTGAATTGTCGAAACTCTTGACATGCTGGAAGGTTGCGCCGTTACAAAATTCGTCGAATTGGCGTATAGCTTTGTCAGCTGAAGCAGCTGGCAATTTGTCTGCAGTCACCAATGACTCCAGGATAAGCTGGAACCGAGATTTGGCCAGAGAAGGTTGCCTGGAAAGCAACTTGGGAGATAACGCGCTGCACGCTCGAACAAACGACAAGGGAGATTTAACCGCAATCTTTTTAGTAGAAATTTCCTACAATCGCTATAAAATCCCAACTTGTCCAGCGGAGTTGCTGATGACGAGTTGAGGGACGCCTTAGCTTAGCACCAAATCCGATGTCAACCTTGGTCAGCAGCTGATCGTCAGAAAGATCCAATGCAATGATTTTTGCTGCGGTGTTGGCGCCCGGCAACACCTCAGGTTCCACCAGACGCGTCAGTAGAGACTTGAGCATGCTCTCAAGCGATTCAAATAGAAACGGGAACAAAGGTTTCGGAGTCTGGAATCTAGTCAAAAAAGGGTTCGAGAAGAAGTGCAACAAAGTTGAAGAAATGCAGTTTGGCCTCAAGAAGCTTGTCGTTGAGGCTGGGCTCCAAGGATGTGAAATTGGCATTGACGGGCTTTGGCTTCACCTTTTTGACGTAGATGAGGAGAAAAGGCAGCATTTTTTGAACACGCTCGCATACCTTCGTGTTCTCAGTCCACCGGATTTGACAAAACTTGAGCGGGAATAGACCTGAGCCAGTCGTGTCAGTGTAGATTGCTCGACGTGCGGGGGAGTCTTTAAACAACCAATAAACTGAGCGAAACAGACTGTTGAGGCGCCATGCTGATGCCTCATGCCCGGACTGAAACGCTCCATTGACCACATGAAGGCCGCAGCTACCGGTGTCAATTAAACTAGCCTCCATCTCCGATTTCATTTCCCTATAAAACTTCCAGTTTACCGTCGGCCCGTCCATTGAAATTTGGAGCACCTTGGATACTGGCAACGTCCCGAGGCCAGTTTTGAACCCGGCCGTTAAATCACATAAGCGAGACTGGCATGGGCTGATCCCAATCCAAAAACACGAGCAAAGAGTGATGGACGGCATAAGACATCTGAAACAAAATGAAAAATTTCCGGCTTTACGAATTCTTAGTTTGGGAGAAGTGATTTATCTGAATTCGCACGGTAATCTCGGAAAAAATCCCAGGTTTTTTCTCAGAAAATCCCAGGTTTTTCCCTTTTTCCCCACGGGCCTCGAACTCCCAGGTTTGTCGTCGAATCCCAGGTTTTCCCAGGTAGCGGGCACCCAGTTAAAGAGACGCGTCAAATCCTTTGAGCCGAGCTGGACTATAAAATTATAACAAGAGCTGGTCTTAGCCTATGTTAAGCAGTGTATAAAATGCTTTGATGCATAGCTACTTTGGCTTGCTGTGTAAATTATAGTAGTTGACGATCAAAAAATTTTCCTCAATCTAATGCTATTTTTGCGGATACAGGTGCTGAATTCGGAAATACATTATCTAAAACGTGTAAAACGTTAGTGTACCTCAAGCTGAAATGCAAAGACAACTATTATGTATAGTTCAGCTAAGGGTTTGCCCGGTGGCGAAAATATTGACTTGGAAGAACACGACAGAAATTTTGGTTAGGAAAGTGAGACATTACTTGAGTAATGAATCTGCATTTAACAATGACGAAATACATGTTGCAGATAATTTGGTTATGTATAATACAAAGATTGCACGCTGCGAAGTTCTAGTGTCAGAAAACTTAATGAAACTGGACGGAAATTGTCAGTAGGATGCGGAGATATTACATATATAATCATAAATGCACGAGGTCCAATGCCTCAGAAGAAGGCATCCGGTGGTTTGGGGGAGAGGACTCCTGCGTACCGAGAGGGTCTGCCAGCCGGTGGCAGGAAGGGCGTGCTGCTAAGTTCTAGTGTCAGAAAACTCGAGCTTATAGTGAAACTGGGAAATTGTCGTTGGCACGCAGCCAATAAATGTATTATCGTAAATGTAAGGCCTCTGCCCCCTGCGCTGAGGAGGGAAGGCTGCGTAGATACTTGGCGCCTGCGTCACGCCAAGGGCGGTTGGCTTACCGTCGTTGTATCGGCACATTGCGAAGGAGTCCTCAAGGGGTAGACCTCCTCCTGCCCGGGATAGGATCGCCCGTCTTCGGTCCTATGTACTTTTTGAATCCTGGAAACTAGTACTAAATACGCTTCAATGACCAACGCCATTAACAGCGTTACCAATTAGCGTTACGTGGCCCAGTCCGGCCGGTTTAAACTTACTGGTCTACAAAGGCTGTGATTTTACTTTGCAACGGCCGCGGTCGACTGTGCCAAAACATTGGACTGCGTGACTGAATCCGGCTATAGGTGCATCTTAAGATAAATGATGCATAATATCAGGATAAATCTATAACCTTGTAGATTTAAAAACTTGTATTTGCCGTTTCAATAAATATATTGCGAGCATTACAGTTAATAAGTGAAATCCTATATCGGTTTTTAGAACGAAATAAATTTAGCATTTAACACAAAAAATCAGAGACAAATTTCCGATTCTAAATGGTGTGACTAAGAATGGGATTGCATGTGTCCGTCTTTACCACTAACATCTCAGATATCAAACTAGTGTAGATAGTTTACAGATGAATACGAAATGAAAACACAAAAATTATCGCAAAACAGATTAAAAAATAACAATTATAGCTATATACAAGAGCCAGAGTCTAGAAGTACAAACAACTCCTAATCAGTATTTTAACAGTTCTTATAACGAAATAATTTTCTCAGTCGTCTGTCAAGTAAAGAATACAAAGTTATCTTCCCACTGAGACACTACGCTGTGACAAAATGTATCAGCATTAGACAGCTTATACGACGATTAAGTAAACTTAAGGTGACCCCCCAACCATGCTATTATGTCATTACCGATATCGGATCGCAAACCCTCGTTACGGAAAAAGGTTTAATTTGAAAATTCGCAAAATCAAATACAAGTGCCAGAAATTAGACCTTGTGTTCGAACAGAATTTCGGCGATTTCAATTTGCAGAAATTCTGTTCCCTAATGCATTATCATTTAAATTTGGATTATTCAGTGTTCGCGAACACATTTAATGCAAAAGTGACGTCACAATCAAATCGACAAACTTTCGTTCTCAAAAATTTGGGTAATTTTACTTAAATTTTCGAAATCACAAAATGGTTAGATTTCAATCGCGAGCGCTGTGTTCGCGAACAGTTTTACGCCGAATTTCAAATGACCAAAAGCGTTCCATAAAAATTTTATGCAAAAATACAAAATAGGATGGTTAAGCTTACTCGCGCATTACCAAGATCATTATAAAATGTAGCTAGAGTCTAGATGTAACACTACTTTCTAATTAACATTTTCATTAATTTTCCATTTTGACTTTTGAGCTTCACGAACGTATTGGGTTGACGACATTGATCGGGACATACAGCTAGACCAGTTTACACGGCAACTAGCAATATCAATAATTCATTACAAACCACAATTAAATTATGGTATTGCTTTTGGAAAGTTCCCGAAAATGAACAAGCGGACCTTTAACCATTGCTCCAAAGCTTGGAATCTTGTAGACGAGCTACATCACCCGTTAGAAATGAGTGCCGCTCGTTCGATGTTCGCTCTAAGTTCGTTCAATAAATTCAAAATTTTGTTCGACAAGTGTTCGAAATTTTGGCACCGTTTCTTAAATTTGAAAATATGGCGAGTATTGTTCGAAAATAGATTTTATTATGCGTTTTTTAAAAATATGACACTCATTTAAGGCGAATACTGTAGCTACAAATGAATATATGCACGACTGGAGCGTAAAGGCCTTAAAACTAAGTGCAAAGCATCTCCCGGTTACCGGATAAAAATACTAAAAATATCATTCACTAATATGTTAATACTGATATTAACACAACAAGAAATAATAGCGCTACCCGGCTAATGCTCGTTCCCAATATTTCAAACTTTGATAAAAAGGTTGTCTAGATAAATTACTGCAAAAATTTGGCGTCTATTTCCAAATTTGTCCCAAGTTTATTCGACTAGTCTTTAAAACTTAACCGCGGGTAGATACGTCGTCATGATAGCTTCGGTTTTCGGTCTTTCGAAACTGGGCAGTAATTTCACGGGAATATGGCTGACACAAACAAGCTTGCGCACACAAATGCATTTATGCTATGCTACAATTGTACTCAACGATGTCCTTGTCAAGTAATAATTTAAACGCAATTTACTGCATCGCTATATGTTTGCAACCGTAGGCGGTTAAAACTTCACCTAACCTGTTAAAATGAAGAATAGTGTGTTTCGATATTTGTGAACGCACTGCTGTGAAGGCATGTATGATAACAAGGAACAGTGTTCAATATAAATAATGCAAGAGTAAACTTAAAATGCGCCCTCAACCATCCTCTTTTGACACCATGTACAAAACGTTGTTAGAGAACAAAACTAGGAGTTCAATAGCCGTATTCGATCTCGACATTTTTCTGTTCCATAACCTCATTAACGAATGCATTTCGGCCCCTGTATATTAACACCAATGTGTTCGCGAACATTTTCAAATTATAATGTATGAAATATTAAACGGACCAATTTCTGTTGTTTTACGCAAAAATGAAAAATTTGTGTTCAGCGAACAACTGAATGTCAATTGCTTTTGACAAAAGAGGATCGTAAGGGACACAGATTAAGTTTATCATGCATAAGAGCTGTTCGTTCAATACTCGATATTTTTAGAGCGGTTTTTAAATTTGTCCGAGAATAAATTATTGATCGATGTTGGCTCGTTGGAAAATCGATAGCAATATTTCTGAGGAATACTGTACTTATATAGTAAACGTTCCACCATCTATTCAAAACTAAACAGCGCGTTAACACCACTCTTCGGTGGACCGCTACTTAACTGAGTTACCACAGTACACCACGGAGCAAATTAGAAAATAGATTAATTTTAAAATTACACATCTAGCAACGAATAAGGACGTATTCACGTTGCGTCCGATACGATCCGCTCCGATTTTAACCATAATTCTACATACAACAGTCCACACACAGCATTCACGATTTTTGTCAAATCCGAAACGTATGATGCAGTGAGAAAAAGCATAATACATACAAACGTATACGGTAGATATAGAGTTTGGCTGTACCGGATAAGATCGGGAGCAAAGTGAGCACGGCCTAATAATAAACGAACTTGTCAATAAATAATTGTCATAATATAATGACTTCCTAAAACGCAAAATCAACACAATATTAGCGGAAACAAAATAAACATACACAACACAGCAAAAATAACAAAATAAAACATCGATACTAACAATAAAAACACAAAAAATAATTATTGTGATCAAAGTGCCTGTGCGAGGGTACAGGTTAGATAAGAACTACTTACACATTATGTTAGACTAAAAATATCATTGCTATAGTTTAATTAGCTCCATACAAGAACAAAAGACGAAATTTCATATTTTTGCCATTTTCAATACCGAAACTTCTTGGAAAAATACGGGCACGGTACAACTACAGTTCGCTAATATAGACATTGCTGTAGCTACTCTTTTAGTTGCACATTCGTTTGTGAGACCAAATAGTTGAAATTGCAGCACACCATTTTTTACATCAGTTATTTAGCTATCTCTTTTGTCTTGTTTACCTTTATGGAATTCCAATACAAACAGTTTTAATTCATACAGAAATAATTATTTTTTAATTCCCAACATGTTTGAACCAGAACGATTAGTACCATTCTAAAAATGTATATAACTAACAGAAATGAGTGCTGCTCGTTTAAAAATTCAGAATTTTGTTCGAAGTTTTTGGTGTACTTTTTTTAAGTTAATTTGAAACGTGTTCGAAATTTGTTCGTTTCGAAAAACGACAACCATATTTCTGGAAAGCACTGTAAAATGTGTTAATTTTCATAACTCAACCTCTATGCCAACGAACAACAATCGCCAATATAACCCTTCACAACGTGGTTCGAGATAAACATCGATTAAAGGAAAGCTAAAAAATTTCTAAAATGGCATTGATTTTGCACTACACCAAAAATGTTTCAATTTTATTTCGCACTGTAAAAATCCATTAGAAAATTATATTAATGACATTTCGTGACGGCCCAATGTTTTGCGCTCCCATCAAATCAGCCACATTGAACAACAAACAAGGGGTAACAAAAATACAACTTCTTTTCTTCGTCATTTATAACAATATTTACAAAAAGGTACAAATATAAGATCAATATTTACAAAACAAAACTTGATCCTCAGGTTCCATTCAAAATCGTCGATAGTAACGCCTGATCCAGTAAAGCTGATCGAACAGTTACTTCATCGATTAATAGAGTAATCTGAAATGAAATATGCAATAATTAAGTTGTGTCCACCAAAATATTTTACGGTACTCAAAAACAGTGGGTTTGGTCGTGTATTAGTTTATAATCATAATGCACTTTTAAGATTATTCACAAGGTACCTTATTACGATTAGCTATATGTAAGGTGCTGGTGTTCCCATAAATGACTGTCGCAATAGGAAGTTACAAATATCGAATATGATTTGTGCTCCCGTGAACACCCGTCTGCAGCTTAGCGACATGTAAGGTGCTCATCATACTACAGAGAAAAAAGCATCCTCGCATATAGAAAACCTCATAATAATAGTAGTACCTCAAGCATCAAGGGAAACAGCGAATGTGATTAGTTTGTGGTACGTGACTATTTCGAAATGTTCATAAGTGAGCTTCGTGAGCACACTTCAAGGTCCCTTAAAACAGTCAGTACATTTAGCGCAACGTTACGGCATTATCAGCACCTGCCAGACCTAAGAAGCAGTATTTGATATACTAAGTGGCTGCCATACTGAATGCATATGCTGTCAGTGAAATTGCTTTCTTTGTATTCCTGAGCCATAAATTTATAGGTCCATTCCAGACGTCTCGGTCTACAACTCAGTGTAAAATATCCTAGACTGACTGTGTTTTTGTACCAAAATGTGCATTTTCATTTCTGCAAAAAAATGTAACTCTTGATCAGACAATTTTGCATCAGGTCTTTTTCTGAGTGATCGCTCAAACAATACAAAAATTTTTTTCCAGCGTTCGATTTTAATTTTTCCATTTTGGCACCAAAGCCCGCGCTTTGCGCTGTTTCCAGTTTCGCCAATAATTTCCCGTTTGAGGCTGCACTGCAAGCTAAACACTGGAGCCACCAGATACACTAGTAATGCCACCCTCACCGGCGAATTGACGACTCACTGGTTAGTTTTTTGCGTGATCTCTCACAGTTATTAAAATGCCATCATTGCCAAACTAGCGTGCCAGAAAATTATCGAACCAAATATAACTTTTTCAAAAAATCCTCAAGTCGCAACACGCTAATTTTAATTTAGAACTCAGAAAAAGTCGTGGCTAGCAAAGTGGTAGATCTCGATGAGCTGATCTTGATTTTTCCATGAGAATCTTGTGTAGCGGGATATGCCCTCCGAAAAACTGGTGCACATGTGCCCAAATTTAGCAAATGTTTCTTAAAAACATGTTTTTTGCCTTTTTGAGAACGAAGATGAGGTCTGAGTCGTGGCTAGCAAAGTTGTAGATCTCGATGAGCTGATCTTGATTTTTCCATGAGAATCTTGTGTAGCGGGATATGCCCTCCGAAAAACTGATGCACATGTGCCCAAATTTAGCAAAGGTCAATTAAAAACATGTTTTTTGCCTTTTTGAGAACGAAGATGAGGTCTGAGATGTTCATGTTCAACTAAAGGGCACATCCTCATCACTTTTACTACTGAATAAAAAAATCTATATATCGAAATCCGTCCACCCGAAAATGAGGTATGCGTGACTGAAACCGAAAAAAGAAATTGTCACGATTTTCCCACTAGCAACCTCTGTAGAAATTCCGCTCGTTCCATTTCAACAAAGGTTTCAAGCTTGTATTTGAATCAACATTATAAATTTAATTCCAAACTACGGTATGCGCCATGAATGACTGTCGCCGGTGAAACGAACGAGTATGGGTGAACATCAAGCGAAGCACATTTCAATATATTTCCATCCGAGCACAATTCTCACTGGTACTGTATAAGTACGCGTTTAAAATAACAAGTTCCATAAATGATGAGCTGAGGGTAGCAAAATTCAACAAATTCTCATACTTAAAGCGAATGTCTGTCCAAACAATTTTTGTGAAACACATTAAAAACTTTCAAAATGCTAAAAATTATTTAGAGAAGTTGCAAGTCTATGAAACATAAATCCAATTCCTGGAAATCCTCAACCAACACGACTCTCAATTCGTTGAAATGTACCATTAGCGGGGATTCAACTTCTTTCGAAACCAGAGATTTTGCTTGAGCGTATGAAATGGGGGCACCCTCCGATCAACAGTATACTTCGAAGTCTGATTTACAGCGTTTTTCAATTTCTAAAAAAACCGCATGAAGGGCGCTCACAATGCTAAGTACCTGATTGGGTTATTTTTGCTTCAAAAAATTTTGCTTTAGGAATAAAATTTTTCAAAAATATAGCTTTTTGACAAGAGGGGCATTTTTACATTTTCTTTTGCTAAAACTTTTAACATCTACAGAACTCATCACAATTGATGGCTGCCCGCTCACTACTTGCTCGTAGAAAAATAACATTTTATTTTGAAATTTGTTGTTGCGAGCTTGCTTTTCGATTGCTCGTAAGGCGATAATCAGCTGTGGCAGGTACTGTACACGTTGCGGCAAAGTTGCCAATCTTCTGAACTAGGCTATTGCGTGCTAAAGTTGTCTCTGTAAAACAAACTAGTTTTCAAGCGGTAGCCTTCTTCATCAAGGTATGTTCCTGTCGCTTAGCACACATTTCGAGAGTTCATCTCCGATATTGCACCGACGTGGTAGTTTATGATCGTTAAACCGAAATACATTAGCAAAATTCAAGAAAATTTGAAAACAAAACTGCTACAATTAATAATGAAAATATTAATTTTGCGTACAAAACTTACAAAACAGTAGAAATAATAGTCAAATGAACTATTAAACCTAATAATATCAAAATGACTTAACTTACTTTACTGTTCGATGCATCACTTTTATATCGCACAATATTCAGCAGGCCCTGAGTTTCAAGCAACTCACACAAACCAAGAATTTCGGACTGATTGCATGATGGGATATGTACTGCAGCGCATGAAGATCGATACGTCATAAAAAGCTAAAATGAAAGCCTGTGACAAATCACAAAATATAACACATTGTTAGATGTGTACAACGATGGTGTAATATGACAGCTACACTCAGTACAATCCCTTAAACTCAACTTTGTTCCGAGTATATAAAAGAAGAAACGGGTTCTGAAATTAATTCTACAATTTATTAAACACTAAAATCATTTCTTTCGCATCAAAACATCTTTATAATAAATCTCCTTAGAACCTCATTTGGATGTAATTATGGTCACAGGGAGAATAATAATAAAACTTATAATGTTACAATGTTTACACGATTCCATTGAAATATATTTTGACGCCAATGTTCTAAAACAAATGTACTTCTGCTTTTCTCAATGAAAATAAATCGATTACAATCGGTTCTACAAGTAGCAATTTAAATAAACTCCGTAAATAATTAAAACGTTCAATACATTTTCAGAATCTCCTAACAAACATTTATGTATATAAATAGATGCAATGCATAAAACTATGGCCTCCATGAGTAAGAGAATTTCCGACACTTACAAATGAAGTTTTCTTGGGGGGTCGTGGTTAGCTAAAATTTTAAAGTAAAATGTTCAAAACAAGTAAAATCATATCTTACCGTGTTTAACTTAACCGGCCCTGATATGCGTTTGGATATTTTGAGTAGCGAAGCTAATATAATCTTTTGCTGCAACGGCAATTCTTTAGGTAGTTTTGAGCAGTAAACGTGATTGACAGCGTTCAATACATGACTTACGCCGACGACTGTTGACGAAACGCACGCTCCGGTGCTAGTTTTTGTCTTATGACGGACGTTGGCTTTCGCTGAAAAAGGAGATATAAGCTGTGGACAAAAGAATTTAATATATCGACATTCCTGGCTAATCAAATTAGCTTTATTAATGCGAATTAGCACTAACATTAGCAATTCCCTATGTATCCCAACAGGAATCAATGACAGCCCCTGATTTCGTTATGGGAAGTAATCGATATCCACCAAGAACTGTGAGCTAGTAGTACCCCAGCAAACAACCGTGAAGTATTGCAGTCACTACCGACCACTACCTGGCATATTATAAATTACTTGACTTGACCATGTGGATCACCTCGTTACACTACGCCTTATAAGAGTATGATAGTCCTCTACAAAATTCTAATTATGCACCCTCTATATAATCAAATACTAGTTCTATATTTAGTAAGGTATTTTCACGAGATCTGACTTTGTCAAACTACTTTATAGTCCTCTATAAAATTCTACTTATGTACCCTCTATAATCAAATGCTAGTACCATATTGAGCAAGTTCTTTTCACGAGATCTGACTTTGTCAAACTGCCTCCAAATTACCAGGGGAAACCGAAATGGGCGCCCCTGGCGGGGGAGGGGGTCGGCGAGATAATTGGTTTCCCTTCAAGTCGAACTGGAAGACTTCTCACTGACTCGGGGGACTCAAAACTGCAAAAATACATAAATAGCGGATTCACAGAAAATATACAGTAATTACATAGTGAAGCCATACCGATTGACTACAACTTTAGTATTTTTAGACCCCCCCCAGGGTAAAAATGACGGCTTTTTTGGTTCCATAATAAAAAATGACATTTTTTGCATCACATATTATAATTGCCCTATTTTCAGTGGTGCAGACACCTGGAGGACTGAACTAGGGTCATCTGGAGATGGACGCCGAAATACCTTCAGCCCCCTACCTCCTCCGTGGGAAGGCCAATGATCACAAAGCCTATGCTGCTACAATATGCAAAATAAAATTTGAAAGAATCATTTCCAAACCAAAAAGGCAATGACCCAGATATAACAAACTTCGGAAAATCTTCAAGGCAATGCTAAACAAACAATTACTAGCAATCGTAACGGTTCCATCGGCTGATTTCCGCAATTCGGAAACAGCAACTTTGCAAATATCAAGAGCTTTACGAATGTCACCGGTAACTGCTGAAATTTTTCGGGCACATAGTTCAACCGCAGCGGGATCGAGATTTTCTTCAGCCTAAAATACACACAAAGTTACTAAATAATATTCCCTACTTAATTGAAACCGACAACCCTGTTGTGTCCTTCTCCAAAACTGTAAGTTTTCAGAAATTGTCCTAGTCCAGAAAAATGACGCTATGGTTGGCTATTGGACTCTTACGATTTAAAATATGAGTTGTTAATGCTTAAAAGAATATTGTGAGAAAAATGGCTTTATCCTGGCCATAACAAGTTTCTTGTCAAGCGTACATTACAAAAATTGTATAGAAGAGTATGACATTAGGTCATACACATATACTTTGTCTTATTCGATGACGTGGTTATTTGAGACCTATGCCTCAAGAATTGCGTGCAGGTACTCTGGTGGCGCTATTAGCTAAACAAAGATCAAAAATAACCAATGAAATTACAACAATAACTGGAGTAGCGGTGATTGCTGTTCCTGGTGTAAATCATTGGTTACTGACGACCACGTAGCTGTTAGTAACTCAAAGAAATGACGGAGTCACCAATCCCGCAGAGAACCGTGTGCGCACTCCTAAAATTTTTGTGGAGTAGGCCGAAAAACCAACACAACATCGGGTAAAGTAAAGTACATGAGTATGACCGAATTCTTACTTTTATTACCTCTTGGGCGCCGAAAATGGTTAAAACAAGCCTGGCAACGAGTCCGGTGGATCTATTTGTAATAGTTGCACTGCAAAAATACAAACAAGATTCCCGCTGACAATTGTGATATTGTTGTTTGTCCGTCATTAACATTATAATAAGGCAATCCACAACATTAGTATGGCATGTATATGAATTTTCATTCAATCGTTAAAATAACACTAATATTTAATTTGTACATTCTTTATATGTTAATTAGATTATTGCACCGCCTAGTAGAATTTAATTGTGTACATAGCTAATGTGTTTCCAATGATCCAATGAAATATTGCCCAAAATAACGCTGAACCGACACGAATTGGAAAGTCTGTAATTGTGGTCATATGGGTTCTCCTGACATTTTAATTTATTTTTTTTTTTCAAAATTTCCATGTCAACAATGAAAGCTTTTTTACAAATCCACAACTTGACTATATAACGTTACTTTACTAAATATTTAATTTTACTCATTTTTATGAATTTAACCAATGTTTGAGAAACTGAAATTTTCAAAAATTTGACACAGCTAGTTTCTGGCCTATTAGCAGTCAACGATGGGCTAATAGTGTTATTTAATACGCTAAAAGTTGGTTTTATTCTTTCAAAACTATAATGGGTTTACCCTTGCAGGTGGCCACTGGAGACTAAATATTGCTCAATTTTGACAACAGCCAATTTTTGGCAGGTTCAAGTTTATACACACGCTTGAATCATGGAATGGATCTATATTTTTTACTGATTTAAACAATAAAAGCAACGTATCTGAATAATACATCATGCTTTTTTAATTTTAGTTTTTAAACATACGATTTGTGAATTTCAAATTGTGCTCTTAATAACAATGCTAAATAAATCTCGTTATTCGGCGTCCAAGTAAAATTTCGACTCGTGCCTGGTCACTGGAGCCAGAAACATTTTGCTCTATCTATAGCTATTATACTCAGTAGGCTCTACTATAAATGAGAATCGTCTCATCGAGAGCTACAACTTTTTTCAAGAGCAGTCCTTCCGAACTACAAAGTTTAAAAATAGTGTCCGCAATTTTTTTTGCGTAATATGCATCCACTGCAGGAAGAGGCAAGAACTATATAGTGAAAAATGACGTATTAGATTTTATTAATTCCTGATATTCGTGAATTATAAATATTGAACGTTTCATCGTTTTGTACACTGGAGAAAATTATAAAAAGAGTTGTACAATTTTTGTATGGGCTGAAAAAATTGCAAAACTGAAGAAATCAAGAAGCTTAATATTGAACTTCGAAATAGTTACTGAACACAGACCAGCCATAATAATTCTGTTTAGTTATCCAGGTAGTTATTAGTTAACTGTCGACTAACCATATTATATATCCACGCCGTTCAGATTCAGCCTTCTTAAATTGGTCCATGCACTAAGCCATTAAGTGTTGTCAAAGTGTATCAGTTAATACAAAGTGTATCAGTTAATACATCTGTGACCAGAGTTTCGACATTAAGAAGAAGTAGTTTCTTAAATTTTAAGGTAAGTCCTTATAAACTAGTTTCAACAAATGCCAATAAGCTACATACTGGAAACCAAAGATTCAGAAAGACTACTGGGAAATACGGTTATCCATAGTGATATCTCCGTCAGCCTAAAACTAAGGGTTTTATTCCAAGAGGATATCATTTGGATCTTTCTTTGATGCTATAAACCGTACAAGCTTCTGAGGAAAAAATACATAAATATCCATGCTATCGAAATATCGGCAATATTGTTTTACCGGTACACAAAATAATTCACCGATAGTACACTGCAATTGCGACATCAATTTTATCTTAGAATACACGAAATCTTTTCAATACTGTGAATTAATTCGGAGAAAAAGGAGAGATATACACAACAAAGCAAGATACTTATGAACCGAAAATCGATGGACAAAGCCAAGTTGAGGGGTGTTAGGTATGAGGGTTGTACCGTCATCGATATAAGCCTATTTCTTAGTCTAAGCTAGGACCTTTATTTTTCGCCTATATCAAGCCTAAAAAATTAAAGGTCTGCCACCCCGACTAATCTGTTCTTCTTTAAAGATATAACGTTACCACTCTCAGCTTGACTGGCGCCAAATCGCCAGTGATGTAGAAAGACTATGAATATATGAACCGTAGAACAATAAATAACAATATTGTCGTTACCTGCAATAGTCTCGACGTAATAATTTTTGTGATTTGTCCAGCCGTGTACGGTTTAAAATGAATTCTGCTGATTTTAGAACTCGAAAACGGTAACTTGCGGTCCATGAGATCTAACGAATTTGATATGCCTATAAAAAGAAACATTGTAATCATTCACATTACTTATTCCTTCGACATTAGTATATAAATTCAAACCATTAATACAAAACCTCTATCAAATTTCCACTTCTGTGTTAGGTTTTTTCGTAGTTTTGTGAGCCAATTCATCGGTAATTAGACAACCATAAGGATATAAATCTAGAGACAAGGAGAAATTAGCTAAGCAAACATTGAGTTAAACACTGTGTTATGTAAAAAAATTGCAAGAGAATGAGTTTGGCTACAAACACGTTTTGTGCGGAAATAGATTATGGCGAATCATCCCCAAATAAAACATTTTTTCGTCCAAGAAACTCTATCGCACATTGAAGAAGAATTAATTATTACTGTGACGACCTTGATTATTAATATATACATACATGATATACTTTGCTATTCCGAAATAAAGCGAAAAATAACTCACCAATAACACATGCCACACAACTATCTGATATAAAGGGAAGTTGAAACATTCGTTTGAGCGTAGAATTCGAATCGCTTTTACAGCACAACTGATCGATTTCGTCAAAAACAACTAACCTGAAGCAGTAAACAAATCATCGACAATTTCGCGGAGTCAAAAATGTTCAAAGGTACAATATGTATCATCATGTCGACAACAACAATTAGCTCGACATAGTTGTAAGTAATCAGATTATTATATAACACCCAGGTTTCTAGAATAGGGACAAGGTAGCCGACATTATTTGGCTAAATTCGACCCAGAATAGGGGCAATGTAGTCGACATTATTTGGCTAAATTCGACCCATATCAGTGGCTTCGTTTTATTGATACATTTCCGAACCCGTGAATTTGGGTCAACGAAAAATAAAGCAGACCATAGGATCCTATATTAATAACAACTAATATTGAAGTCAAATTATCTAGAAATGCAGCACTGGCTAGGTGAGGGCAGTGACTAGGTTTATTTAATTTTATATTGAAATACCAGTTTTATTTCAAACTATTTTCACCAGAATATTAAAGGCCGTTTTAGCATGAACAGTTGAAAAAAATTACGACCCATATTTGGATACCCCACATTCGTCGAAGCAAACGACCCTGAATTTATAACCCCAGCACACTCAGAGAAAACGTCGACACAAAATTGTCAAAGTAGTGTAGAAATTGCTCGAAAATATAGGAAGTGACCACTTTTATTAAGGTTTAAGAATTAGTTAGAAATTTTTTAATGTTTCATCAGAAAACGAGCGCAGCGACTTCGATTGCGATGCTATTATTTGAAATTCTTGTTGAATGTAAAACGATCTGATATTGACGATGACAATATACAGCAGTACGTTGGTGTATTTTAACAACAATCCGACTCACATTATTGAATATTTTAAAACGTTTATTTCTTATCTTTTTTGTTTGAAAAGTAGGTATTATTACCGTTGGTGTATTTTAACAACCATCCGACTCACATTATTGAATATTTTAAAACGTTTATTTCTTATCATTTTTGTTTGAAAAGTAGGTATTATTACCGTTGGGTTTGCCTTAGCTAATAATAACCCTTGTTTCTCTGCTGCAGCGTAACCTTGGAGTACACTAAACAATTGCTGCAGCAATCTAAAATTCGGGTAGTTAGTTTTCCGTGTTTTATGTTTGCAACATTGGTCCAATTTATAGTTGTTAATTACTGTCTGCCCGCTCCGTTTATTATTGCCCTTTAATTACTTCGTTTCCGCTCTGAATAAGACTGGAATATTAGTGCAGCGTTTCAAACAAACTTTGGGAAACTCGCACAACAGTTCAAATAACCCGCAACGTAATGTAGTACAATAATGTAATGTAAGAGTACACATTTATTAAAATACGCGTTATCCCGACCTACGAGTCCGGAAGGTGCGTGTTCAACTCCCGTCGGCACCTGAATTTTTACATTTGGAGTTCTTTTTTGTTTCAAGCAAATAAATGATGTTCCTAACATATCAAGTCATTATGGCACTACGAAAGGTGATTAAAGTATTTGCTATGTCGTTTGTTCTATCGATATGTATTGATAAACGATGAATTTATATACCAGAGTAGACATAATGCAGGTTCACAAATGTTAGCGAGCTGAATTATAGGAACATCTAGATAAAAATATAACAGGCTTCAGGTTGAACATTTGTGCCCAAAATCATACAAACCCAAGGGTTTGTGCGAAACATCTAGTTACTCTTAAACCGGTATAAATGTAATAAGAATTTATCCAAAAGCTAAACAAAATAAACATGCAGTATTTTCCAACATCATCAGGCTTTGATAATTTAATTATGCTATTAGGTCCGAAAAGTCAGAGAGACGGCAAAGCATTTGTTTTAAATATAGTTAAGTCAAAATAATTTATAATGACTACCGACTGAGCCACGTTATAATTAGAGAATATTAGCAACAAGCGTCAGACATAAACCAAATAAGACTACAATGTCGAATATACGTTAGTTCCACTTATGCTGACTTTTAAGCTAGTACTATAACAATCTCGAGCATTATTGAAGCGGAGCAAGCAAAGCGAATGAAAAATCGTAAAAAAATCCTTTTTTTGTGCGTCTGTGTAGATTAAGTCATCACCGGATGGATGGATCTTCTCATTTTTTTATTTTATCACAAATTCAATCTGTTTGTCCCCTGTTATTAGAGGCTAAACCTGTCGACCACGTCTTCCGGGCCAAAATGGGATGGTAGTCAAGGGTCACGTTTTTGAAATTTGGCCATCCGGGTAATATCTTACGCTCCCTACATCTTGGTATTGTCTTCGCAGAAGAAAACAGAATCCTTTCACGGAGATCTGCATCTTTGCCGTTGTGCATTTGCTGACAATGCTGTTGTTTTCGAGATATGAGCGAAAGCTCAAAAAATACGCCCAAAGACGAAAATTACAGCATTTTTTCAAGGCAAGTGTTTTTGCTTATTGGGATTTTAAACTGTGGGGCTATACGGTTATTTAACTCCTTAAAATGTAGGTTTCATTGTTTTCGCACCATACTGGATGTGTTGTTCACTCCGCGCGGCGGTGGTCGTGCAAAATTTGGTAAATTTTGGCACCAAAACTACTCAAATTTCGCCACTTTTCCGATACAGATGTATGTAGTTTAATCGAACGTGTCTAATGGCTATCAGGGTCACTAAATACCATAAAAGTAACAAAAGAGTGCAAGTATATAGGGCCCTACTACATAAACACCACTCTTCAAGTTTTAATTTTTAAAAATCTTGATTTATATATAAATTTCAAAAGCTTTTGTCTTTAGTCATGGGAAGAGATCTTCTGTTGATGACCGTAGCGTTGTCACTGAAGTACTGTCGGTGTATAATTCCCATCATGACACTTTAAGCGGGCTTAGAACCTGAATTTAGGACGACAAAATGCTCAGCAAGCGCGCAAAAGACACACTCACTCTGTTTCCCATCTCTTTGCGAGCTACTAATACTCAGTCAAAGGCATAGTAGTGTTTTAACAAAGGCTATTCGTATAAACTAGAATTAGTAAATTCAAAATCTTTATGTGTATATCTTTGCATAACCGCTGAATGTACTATCCTAATGATTCAAAAAATTATTAACCACCACCGTAAAAGGAGATAAAACTAATTATTTCACAATATCGACGAAATCTTACACTCGTGCAGAGTTTCGAGCTAATATTCGAGCAATCTCGGGCATCACACTTAAACCACAAGGTGAAACATTGTTTTTTGAGCCAGGCCATTCGTATCCTAGATTCGTGACAAGCGCTTTGTATAGTGCGACCGACGATCGAATCGACATACAGTTAATGTAAATTGGTTTAACTGACCATCGTTCCTGAAACTATGCTGTAACTCAGATAAATTAATGCAAAAACAACTGGCTTTTCCACAAATGGGATAGAGCAGCCCCAGCCCGCCTGTTCGACCTCCCCAACATTTCAGAGGTTGCTCCACGTATATGGAAGTGACATCAAAAATAATCGACCCAACAAACACAGTTACAGCAGCGCCTAGCAGTTACTGATTTTATTTCAACTAACGATAGACACCTGAGTAATATGAAGCCCGTTCTGCTGGAACTCATATTCAAACGTCAAATAATATGCTACAAAGAGGCAATGTTGTAAAGGCATGGAAAATATGATAACATGGAATCATAAACTTCAGATTAATATGGGGCTCGGTTATCCCCTAGCCAAACTGAGGAAAATCCTCCAAATCAGAACTTCTAAACCCAGGCTGGCTCCATTTGCTTCTGTAGAGCGGCCAGATTAAAACTAAACGCTGAAATAATTTTCGGATAGCAGTACAAAACCGATTATATGCTAAAGTGAAACCTGACTGATGTTATTGCCATGGGCAAATACTGCTACAGTCACGAACAGAATTAACTGCACAAAAACGCACGCGTTGGCAAACAAATGAGTATAAACAAATTTTTGTGCATGTGTGCTTAAAGGCAGCTGCATGTATGTAGTTTTAGAACCTATTTACGTGTGTATGGGTTGAAGCTAAGGATGCGGCGTATGTCAGCATGCTATGAGACGTTCGCATTCGTATTCGCCATATTTTTGATGCGACTATCGAATGACTGACCATGTAAACGAGGCGCAATTTTCAGCGTCGCAGACAATGCATGACGATTCTTATGTGGTGGTTTAAGTAAAAAAATTCGGCAGGTTTCCAAAACCATGCTACGGAGCGTTGAAGCTGCATATTTATATGCCGCGCCGGACCGAACAGAGACATTTGGGGCGCTGGTTGAAACATATCTTGCCAGTGTGTATAACCACTGAAGGTCAAGATTAACGGAACGCAAAGCTAGTGCATCCGGTATAGTAAGGACAAGTTTCGTGATGAAATAAATTTTTCCGAGTATATACATACGCGTACGTTCTTGGGAGCTGCCAATAACCAGAAACATGAAAACAAGAATGTATGATTTTCTCCGAAGAAAATTTTAGCGCGCTTTTTCTGACAGTGCCTTGGCCAGGAAATGCTGCCATACGGTACTTGATTTCGTCTGAGACATCCTAACACTGGCCTGTCCACAGGGGGGAATGGGGGACCACCACTTTCCAAATCCAACCATGTTCGTAACATTTTCCTCCATGTCCGTTCCCCCAATCGGCCGAAACCCCCCATATTCAACTAATTCCAAAAAATTTTTATATCTGAAAAGTTATGCTTTTTGTTTGCAAATTGCTTTTTAATCGTTAGTTACCACTATTTGTGATGCTAAAATATAATTTTTTTAGCTTGAAAATACATTGACGGTATTAAAACTGCGAGGAAATATGGGGATATTTACTATTTTTAAGTAAAATTTATCCCCCACTTTTAATTTCCCCCCAGAATGAACATGGGCGCCCCCGAAGTTTCACTCCACTTTTCGAAGGGCCGTGGACAGGCCTGTAACACAGTAACTCACTATATATGACATTATTATTATTATGAAAATACATTATTATATATATTAGGCGGACAATGATTGATATTCGCATTCGTGGATATTTGCTAGCTGTCGCGCCATCCATAGTTGAAACGCTTTTGCATGAGTTTGAACACGTTTGATGGAAAAAACTGCTGCTTCTAACGAGAACAATCAAGTCTATACAGCGCTTATATATATGCAGGGAATAACCGGAACCGAAATTTACCGGAACCGGAACCGTCCATTTAAACCGGATCCGGAACCGGAACCGGAACCTGGTCTTCGAAATTTATATATAGTAAAACAGATGATGGAAGAAATGAAGGTATAGTGGATTTAAAATGCATTAAAAATAACTTTTACATTAAACTTAATGTATTGCGATGGTATTATTGCCTTTCTGAAACTTTAAAGAGACTGAGGAAGCTAATAATGTTTATTTATCGATCAAATATGTCGGTTTTCGGACATTCAGAGCAAAAAAATGCCTTCCACTATATACCACTGCGTATACTGCGTCAAATCGAATGTGCTTACAAAGCTTGGAGCGTAGAATACACACTTTCGATCTGTCTCCAGTCGCCTCCCTTTCCTACACATACGTTTGTTGCATGTTCTTCTGTAGCAAACTTAAAATTATTGGTTTATATGATTCTAAGATAAAATAATAGATAGAAGGTAATTTTCTGATCAGTGTTCAGAGACACTGTTTAGGCTAGCGTTGGACAAACAGTGCCCGTCAGTTAGATGATAATGATGATAACTTTCTAATCAAAATGCTATAGATGAGACACACAGGTGATGCTGCTCGCACAGTTTCAATAAATACAGTTCATTGCCAAGGAAGCAGTTTCTGCTTGCGTTGCAGATAACGTTACTTCAGTTTCACCTGATTTACAAAGTTTAAAGCGCACCGGCTGGTGCTTGACGCAATTTATGTTAGCCAAGCATAGGCTAAGTACTTCTGCGTAAGCCACACTCTGTTACCGAGTTGGACCGGTTTAATTCAAATGCATCCCACAGACTTCTGGAAGTGTAAAATAGCTGCTACAAGCATCGACGTGGCTTTGATTTAACAAACTCCTGCAGGTAATTATGAAAAATTCCTGCTAAAATTATGTGCCCTACTTACGTTTCACACGGCAAATTGGTTAGTTAATCTTTTCTTTGGCTCGGTTGTATTGGAGTTTGATCATTGTATAATATATATTACATATGTTTGGATCACAGATGAAGCAAAAATGTGAAAAATTTCAAACAAAATTTTTAAACCGGAATTCCGGTTCCGGTATGGTTTTTGCCCTTTGCCGGAACCGCAACCGGAACACGATTTTCGCCGGAACCGGAACCGGAATTCCGGTTACTCCCTGATATATAGATATGCAACCAAAATTAATCCTCAGTCTTGCTTCTGCCACAATGTAGATAATTTCATTGTATTTTGGTCTGTTTGCTCTAATTTCAAAATATTTTCGTAAGGGCTTAATACCGTATGAACCGTAACTTTTGAAACGGTCGCTTGGTCAGGCTCTTTATGAACCACCAAATATTTGTCTCGTTGAGTGGAATCAATAGTCATCCAACACGAGTAAAGCTAAAAATTTTAGTTTTAAAACAAAATTAAAATATATTTTCTCTAAATTCATAGAGGCGCATTGTTAATAACGCTGTAAAAGCATCAATAACAGAGACTACAAACTTTAATTATGTATACTATGTGAAACAATTATTGTAGAGTCATGATGTTTATGTTAAGCCAAAACGAATTTTTATAGCTGTTTGACTGGCTTGCTTTAAAACCAGAGGTAAAACTACAATCACAGAAACGCACAAGGTTGATTATATTCGCTAGATTGTACAGGTTTAGAGATTACAGTAACTTCAAAATTAAGTTTTCATAGTTTTGTGATTTTTACAGGTGGAAAGCCCACATCTGAAACCACATTTAACCAAAGCATTAGTCCAACAAAATTACCATATATGCGCATTTTTGGTGCTCGGAAAGCCTGAATTTCTAAAATTTCTGTACACCGCGACCACGCAGCTCTCACATACGTATTTTTGAAAACCTAGGGAAATTTGTTGCAAACAATATATGGACAAAACTTTCATGGATCAGATCTACTACCACTCTCCATAATTCATATGAAAACGCAATAACATCGTAATATCCGCTCCATATTTTTCGTTTTATCCAAGAATTATGCCAAAACCAAATATGTTCGTAAAATCCCGAGATTTTTATATGGCTGAGCGAAACTGAAACCTAATTGGCTCTGCGTGACCCTTTTAAAAGACACACTTTACCCGAACCCAAAAATTTTCGGTTTAGACCACCACAATTTATTCCTAAAATTTGCCCATTTTGTTTGGTTTTTGCTTAAATCGTACGAAATTGTTGCTGATTTCCCACAAATTTTTGTTAAAATTTTACCAATTTTTGTAAAATATGATTTTGACGCCCTTGACCACTAGTTACGGCCTCCCCTTTGACAGGGGTCAGAACTGCCCTGTGGGTTTCTGACCCCTAATTTTGGAAGCGTAGAATAGTCAATAACGCTCGATAGTTGTTAGTCACACGACATCACGAGACGGTGAAGGGTCTGTGTTTATCATACTTGGTATCATCGCGGTTGGTGAGAGAATACTCCCACACCTCATTAATTTTCGCCCACCTTTCCGCAAAGCAATGCGAACGTGATCGCCCTCCGGTACGGGTATCGGCAAAGATAGTTGGCCTCTACGGTTTCCACAAGCGCAGATTCAATCCCTTATCCGAGACAATATGGCTTAGCTCGCTGAGCTCCTATACTTATACTTTCCGTGAAATGTTGCACTATGGAATTAGTAAAATATCGATGTCATAAACTAGAGTTCGAGCCCAGTTAGAGAATTGCGCATCTGTTTGGAAAAACATTCGAGTTGGCGTAATAATTTAGCCTTTGAACCGTGTCGAGACACACATGTTCAAATGTTGCAACTCTAGCATAGTCCTCGTATTAATTTTACTCTGAATCGAGTCCTAACATGTCGAAATTATCTCCGCTTCCTTATACGCACCTTTTCTCCCTCCCAGAAGGTGTATATTGTGGATCCATGTGTGTTGCATCCGCTGAACGAGCATCCACCTTCGACATGGAGGAGATTGAGCCTCGTAGAAAACGAGGCATGAATAGTGAAAATATTGAAAAAAAAATTAATTAGTAAAGAAATTGGAACGATGGAGTTCACGCTTGAACGACGAAAGACCAGCTGCTCCCACAACAGTTGGTGGAAGAGAATTCCACGCTCTAACGCCTCGGTGACTGAAAAAGTGACGTCGGACATTCAGACGTGGTATTTCAATAGTTTCTAATTTGAAGTCATGTCCACGCGTGCTATCACATCCTGGTTTAAAAAAGTCACTTGTGTTGCGATCAGTAAGTCCATGAATCATTTTGTGTATTAAGATAAGATCTGCCCGAATCCGACGTTGTTCTAAGGTTTGGATTCCGAGGAACTTCAGCCTTTCACTATACGGCCAATGACGGATCAATGGAACGAGTTTCGTAGCGTGACGTTGAACACGCTCTATTCGTTGTACATCTTGTTGATAAGATGGGCACCATACTGAAACTGCGTACTCCACGTGGGGTCTCACTAAACTACGGTACAGATCAAGCCAAATTAATTTGTTCCAGTTCTTGATAGTACGTCGTAGAAGATTTATACAATGTATATGCTACACGTATTTAGAATTGTCAATATCACTTGTAACAGCTTTAGGTAATGTCGGTAATTACAAGCCTGATACTTAACCAACAGAAATTACTGCGCTATAGTACTTACTAAATTTATCGCACATGTACTTGGTCAAAAAAACTCCATTTACCTTAGCAACGCCACACAACTTGCGTACGCAAGCCGTTTTTCCTGTTCCAGGAGGGCCGGATATGTAGACCGCACCGTTTGACACCTCACAGCACTGAGCCACATAATCGTGGAGCTGTCTATACTCATCATCGCGACACACCAAGTCACCTTCAGGCACGCTTTGCGATAAAGCACACAAAGTCGACTTTTTACGCTCTATAAAAGCTAATACAAAAATTTACTAAAAAAGCTTATAACAAGATATGCCGTAGGCATAAATATTACAGATTCCTGAGATGCTAGAACGGAGCAACAACATTCGAATTTGCAAAAATTGTAGCTTACAGTCAATTTTTGCTGGATTTCGGAATCAGATCGCCAAGCTAGATCATTACTACAACAGCACCTAATAATTTATTAAATAAAGCTAATAAAAAGAACTTATTTTTACAACAAGCTTGAGGTTCTGAGACGGCACTAAATATATCCATATGTTTTTATCGTATGTACGATGTACACAAATGCACCAAGTTTGCATAGATTTTGTGTTATGACTGGGGCACGAATTGAAGAGTCATCGGCATGTCTAATTCTTGCTAACTTGTACAATGTTAGGTCATGATGCATAAATCATAAATGTAAAATTACACTAACGATTTTAATTCTGTAACGCAGCAGAATGAAGAGGTCTTTTGCATATTAAGTAAATACTACTAACAGTTCCTTACGGAAGATTATGTCACTTCCCAACACCATAACGTTTAATGACAAGGGAGTTTTCAGCCTTACACTCCTCATTTCCTGGTGGGTCATCATACACATAGCCCCCATTTTGTTGGTGGCGGAGTTGCTCGAAACCCCCAGTTTTATGGTTAGGGAAGTAGCGCGGACGCCCCTTTCATGGAATAGGGTGTCTTTCACTGCTAAAATTTTCATTAAGTGTTAAAATAGTTAATAATTAGCGTCCGAAGGCACTCAACACGAATCGATTTGATGTAATCGTTAATCAAATTAATTCTTTATGAAATGCTAGAAAAGTGAAAACTTTGAAGCAAAGCTAGTATTCATGGGGCGATGCTAAGCAAGTGTAGGTAATCTGCGGCTTAGTGATGTCCAGCATCAGCCTTGCGCATTGATGGTGGTACGCGCTTCAGAAATTTATGCCTAACAAGTTCACAGCTCCTAGAAATACTAGAGAACTCGCATTTTTGCATCCATTTATCTCGAAATAAGGAATGTCTGAACAGCCCCATGCCAAAGGTGCAGTACGGGCGCATGCGTCAAATTATTTACTAGTAAACGTAATAAATTACAAAAAGTGAGCGGAGCAACAGGCAAAGTATTTGGTATTTTATTTGTGTGTACATGTGTTTCAACTAACTATTTAATCAATTTATAATAAGTATCACGTTTTTGGCAATTCATGTCAAATCCACAATACAAAAAGCTCGCTAGCTAAAAGAAATTAGCTAATTAGTAACAGAAATTAATTAGCTAATTACCTAATTAGCGCCCGTGATAAAATCATAGTGCTTTAAAAACCACATATTCATAATCAGCGACATCGAAAACCCCCAAGCGCAACAAATTAGCAATTTTGAAGGAGTTTTAAAATTTGCATAAAATTACCTAATTAGCTAGTTAATTAATGAACTAATTAGAATATATGGCCAGGTTTTAGAGCTTCAGAAATGTCATATTCGTGATCGGCGACATAAAAAAACCCCGGGTACAATTTATTTTTAATTTTTAAGCACTCTAACTAACTAATCAGCATTTTTAACTTCTTCGAATAATAAATAAACAGCAGATACACAATCACCACTGCGAGATGTAGTATATGCACCACAATAGGTAATAGATTTACACTAATTATTTATTAAAAAATACGAAATTTTTGTTTGAAATCACTACAAATAGACTAACACGCTTAACTAATTAGGTAATTACTAATTAACTAAAGCAAATTTTGACAAAATCTGTCTTGCACCTGTTCGATATTAGGCCTTTCAAACAAAAAAAGTTTTTCAAAATCGGCCCAGTAGTTAATGAGGAGTTCAACGGACGGACAGATGGTGCCGAATTTTTCCCCTGACGAAAACAAAAACGCTTCGCTTCGCTCCGCTTAATAAGCGGAGGCTTACCGGAAAGCGGTTCCTGGGCATCGTAAATGAACTAAATGATGTTTCATACAATTATATATGTTAAAAAAGCTCTTAGCAATGTGTACATAACATTTCCAACTGTTTTTTCTGTACGAAGGTGCCGCCATAAATATTTCTAAGCAAGCTATACTATGCTATGAATATCACGTTTAACAAACACAATAGATCCGTGAATGGGTCAAACAACAGTGACAAGCGCCCACTTGGCCCTTTCCCACGTATGTTTAGAACATAAATTGGTTTAAAAATGTATAAAGTGCCATAAAAATTTAACCAGAACTTTAGCCCGTTATGACTTTTCCAAAGAATTTTGTTACTCCCAAATATTAAAGATATATACACTGATCCGACGTACCAATATCAGTAGAGGCAAAATCAATTTTTCGTCCAACTTTCACAAACTTTTTATGCCTGCCAATTTTCTCATCCATAGGTGGCTCCGACCTATACACGCCGCAACCAAACTGATTTTTTGACACAGCTGTGTGCGATCCGCGATATTGGGAGTTCTTTGATATGACTTTGTCCACAGGAGTTTGTAGATGGGACATCGAAGGTGAACACTGAGATTGCAAGCCGTTTTCGGTTATGTTTAACAGAGACCGTTTAACCGGAGATTCTGTACCGTTTAACCGAACAGAATCGCATGCTTTGAATCCATTCCTTCTTCGTTTTAACAAAACTGAATGTTGATCTTCTGGTGTACGTGGTATGGTTTGGGGAGCCGGATAACCTACAAAAATATCGAATTACTTACTTAATAAACATTACACACAGTAAGCGCTAGGAAAGCTGAAATTATGGCAGCCCGTTAAACAAGTTAACGTAGCTACTTTACTATAGCGGAAAACTATAAACTTCATTGTTAAAAAGAAACCAGTCATAATACTGAATAAGAACCTTGTGCAATTTAGCGACCCCTTTATAATTCTAGGTTATCTACTTTAGATGCCTCCGCAATATTGTCTTGCCTCTATCGCTCAGCCAAACAGCTAGTATTTCTCAATTGATGGTGAAACGTGGTGAACTTACTTTCATCTATAATTATCATTATGCGTAATCACCTCTATCAGGCTTTGTGTTTGATGCATATACCACCCTAAAACCTCTGGAACCCCAGAAGCCCAATAATGTTGGTTTGATAGGAGTTAAGGCATACCAACTATTATCGGCGATCATGATTATCAGCAGCTAGCAGTGCAATGTCATCGGCAAAGGTATGACCGCTGACTGTCCGGTCGTTTCCAAGAATTATGCCATCACTATAATAGTTAGCAGCGGAGACGAGTGAGAATTCATGGCCCATTTGAATAACATCGGCGAAGATACTGCACTTTAACCATTTACTTCCTGAATTAATTTACATTTCGAGTATTAAAGAATTATTGGTCGCCGCGAGGCATAGAACTCCGAACACTTAGCTGAAAATATCGTTTACTAACCATTGATATAATCCGTATCCCATTACAGTTCGCATTAGGGATAGTATCATGTCTACGCTTCGCGTCAGCTCAAGTGTAAGCCAACACAACGCCCCAACGAAGTGCAGTATGAATGACGCCTCATTATTGCGATATAATAGTGCTCTTCAAATTGGGGCTGACAACAAACAGGTGCCCGCTTGGTTCGTTCCCTCTGGCAAAAGTTTATGCTCACCCTGACTCATCGTACAAGGAAAAATGTTTTGCTATATCCCCAATTGACATATTTGTGCAAAATATTTACTAAACTTCCCCTCAGAAGATAAAAATTTGTTTGTACTCTCTATCTAAAGCGTCTTGGCCCAACTGGATTTTTAACCGTTTCAGATAATTCTTATATTTCAATGCTCCCCAGTTATACCAGATAATTCCCCCATTCCGCGCCCACTGGAAAAATTGGACGTCCTCTGGTTGTTAACCTCCTGGTTCCCAGGAACGCACAGCTTGAAAATTTTCAGCGAATGAAGAGCTCAGTATATATGACTCGTCTCACGATCTTAGATCCAGGACTCAGGGACGTGGGGGACAACCAAGCCTGTGTGCATTCTCTGAAGGCCAAACATTCATTAAGCACAAAACGTCAAGCTCTTAGATCTTCGCATTAAAACAAAAAGATATCAAAAGTCGGACAACGGCTTGGCGAATTGTGGTTCCTTTAAACTAACTAATCGTGATTTTCTAAACTTTCTGCTTTAGAATTAAATTTCGGTCTAATGCAGCTACATCAAAAATGGTAGTTGGCGTAACATTTTTCTGTTAGGTTATGGCGATATTTCTCTAGTTTAAGTTATATGCGAGGCATAAGTGTGCCAAGCCAGTAGTCTGACAGACAGTCGGTCTGAAATGTCACCGGCACAGGTAAAGGGTGAAACTAATCTTTGATCAGCCCTCGCTGTTCATATACAGCACTCACAATGCCCATATCAGATGAGAGTGGAATGTGTCAGATAGCACGTTACTAAAGCTATTACGAAATCACAACTCAAATTTTCGTCGCAATGAATGACTAATCCCACAAAGATTGTATATAGTCGAGTTCTCAAATGCGACACGTTATTTCACTCAAAACAAATGGCAAATCTGTTTATATACAGCATTTTAAACAATTTCAAGATATATAATTCATGTTTAGTTATACAATAAAAACACACATACACTTCTGTGTATCATTTGGAAACGTTGAATCGTCAGTTTGTAACCGAGTTAAAACAGGCGTAAGAGTTGTCATATTACGACGCGGCGGCGACATCTGAGACGACAACTGTGAATTATCGCAGTTCCAGTTTTCATTGTCGCTGGGAACGCTAGTTAGCTTATCGCCACTAGATGACAAATCTCGACGACTCAAAGAACCGCTGAGACGCACAGGTTTAACTGTTCGGCGATTACGTAACGAAGCTGCAATATACAAAAAGGCGAAAATACCGTTTATACTGCGTAAACATGCTGTCAATCAATTATAGAAACGTGCGAGACAAAAAATATGCATAACACAGATATATATAATCCGATTAAAATGAAAAACAAATGTTTTCAACTAATGACGATATAACATTGTCCAATTTTTGCGTACGATCATGCATAACAGTTCAACCAGATAACACACAATTTAAGCGAGCCCCCAAACCACCCCCAACCACAAGGATGAATGAGCTGATTCGACATTTTGAAAATTGCAATAGAATCCACTCACTATAGTTTTAACGAACAGGGTGGCTGTCACGATTTTCCAGGGCAAAAATTGTTATTTTTCCAGGTAGCTCTATCCACAAACTTTAAAACTTCCACTAAGTGCAATCCTTTACTTTCAGCATTGCATTTGCACTGCGACCCTGTATATAACGTACTTTACCCTGTAGTTCGTATTAGTAACTACATATAACACTCCTACCTACTTCTACTGGAGCTTCTTTTTAGGTCCTCTGTTTGACTCGCATATACTCGATTTGATTACTATGTGAAACTTGTTCAGCGCTTCGTCGAACAGTAGAGATAAAAAATCGCATTGCGATAACTGGCGTAAGAGACCCTGCTTAAAATAAGGAGCAAGACCAAACGTGATGTACGCAGCTTTACTCTTGTTAAGAGAAAACTTTTTCGTAATAGGTCTTCGAGAGCTTGAAAGCCACACAGAAATTCGGATAAGGACCCAGCAAATACTGTAAAAGGAATGGGGAAATCCTGCCTTCGCAGGAAATCCGCTGAAGTAAAATTTAACTCGAAATCTCAGGACGTTTCTCCAAATTTTCCAGGATTTCGGGGTTTTACTATTGAGAGCACTCCAAATTCCTCGATTTTGCAGGACACTTTTCAAATTCCATGATTTTAAAGGATTTTTCAGGGCGCAGCCACCCTGCATAAAGGAATTTCATTAGCAGTTCCGCTATCAAATCCTTCATTTCCAAACAATATTGTCTGTTTTAAAATAGAAGGAAACACGCTTTGCCCAAATAAGCTCCGAACAATGGTAGTCTATGTTTGCAATGTTGCACGACAGCTATGTATTCCCGCGCAGATAAAAGAAACTTCCATTTACGGATTAAATTTTAATCCAAATTAAAGATCAGCGTATTGAGGCTTACGGTGGTTAGTTAGACATGATTATATATTGCGTCAATTTTAAAGCCGATAACTATCTCGAATTTACACACAATTTCTGGCAATCTCATTTTCAATAGGTATATGCGGTACTGAACTGTGGGAACTGCCACACCAATAAATCAGTATTAAAAGTTACTACTCGTCGAAATTTTGATTCCAAATGATTTTGATGTAGTCTGGTTCGTCAATAAAGCAAACATGAACATGACCATTGATGGATATCGATATTCACGCAAACACAAATTACAAACTTATATCATAGGTGTGCAAGGCTCGCTGGCTTACGTGACGAAGGGTAGATGGTCTCAGCGCGATCGGGTGCACGTCGGTGGTTGCTAACAAAAAGCTTTCCCGTTTCAAATAGTTTAAAAAAATTTTGTAAATTTACTCGAAATTGCCATAATTTCCGTAATATTTATTAAATATTTTAGTAAATTTGCTCAAAATTACCATATTTTTTCAACATATACCATAGGTGTCCACGGTGGTGTATCACGGATGTTAACGTCCCTAAAGGTCGGACACCCCTGAGACATTGAACCCGAAACTTCTACCTCGCACGCGGTAAATTTTAGCAACCTATTTTTAGACCATCTACGCCGTAAGCCAACAGATTTTAGGAACTTTGTACGTGTCCATATGGAGTGTAGGGTCTATATTTGCCCGAACTCTCGGACCCCTAAACATATATATTCGCCCCTGAGGCCATATATATTCGACCAAGAAAAAAATTTAGTAATAATGAGCAAAATTACAAATATATATTCTAAGAAATTTTGGTAAAATTATGAAGAAAAATTGGGAACAGGTAAGATGTTTCGTAACCCCCTCCCTGCCTACAGTTGCATTCTATAGGAACCACCTATATATTGCACCACCTAAGCCTACAGACCCATGATATACTGGGATTTCTAATCGCTAAAAATTCAACCAGAGAGGATGAACCGGAGGCAATTTTTCCAAAAAACCGTGTAAAAAACATTGATAAAACACTTTAGATAGAGAGAAAAGCTATTTTGAGGTAAATTTTGACAAAATTTACAAATTTTTTTGGCTTCAAGACAGACATTTCGGGCAAATTTTGGTCAAATTTTACGTCATTTCGGGGTGTTTTTAGACAGTGGAAACAAATGAATTTTGCAAAGAGGCGATGAAACGGGGTGAGCGCTAAAATTTTGCTAGAGGAATCGAACCGAAGATACTTGAAAATGCCCCCCCCCAAATTTAAAGAGCCCCGATATATATACCTATTATAAAAACGTATAAATAACATATACATATGTTTTATGGATTTCTGAGCGTTGTGCGTGATTATCGTAGCTAAGGGGGCTAGGGGAAAATCGTGAAAATTTGTTTTGTCTGTTTCTGTTATTCATAACTCATTTTCGGGTACATGGATTCCGACAATTTTTATTTGATAGCAAATGTGATGAGAATGTGCCTATAGCTGAATGCGAACAGCTCCGACCCCATCTTCTGGGTCAAAATGGCACAACACAAGTTTTTAAGGGCACTTTGCCAAACCTGGCCATACGGGTCCCAGTGTTTCGCAGCCCATATCACGCGACACCTGCTTCGCATCGAAAAGCCAAGACTACAACACAGCATCAACTCATCGAAATATATAACTTCGCTGAACACCACTTTTTTGAGGGACCACTCTCTGGGCCGCTGTGTGGCCGAATAAGGTTCGTCGACCTGTTGCCTGAAAAGCGATATATATAAATTTACATAATTTTGTCTATTTTAACCATACAATGAGTGCGTATTCGGTTATCAAGCACTCTGATTACGATGATTTTGCTATGTGGAGGACAACTTGATTATATGCTACATTTTCATGGGGTTTCAAGGGTTTAACGGTCAACGAACCCTATTGCCAAAATGTAGTGAGTTTTCATTTTTTGCTTATGTAATGCGTTCATGGCACCAAAAATGGTATGTCCCGCAAGAATACTTTATGCCTTTTCAGATGTTTTCAATGCATTTACGGGCAATTTCACCGATCGCCAGAATATAGTCTGTCAGTATCTTGGTTATGTAATGCGGACAGGGAATGAAGACTGCTCTGTGAATAGGTTTTTCGGTACGCTGGATACGATGGTTTGGTTATCTAAAGTCTAGCACGAACACTTTGTGCGTTTGCAGTTGTTTTCGTAAGTTTAGGGATGACGAGGTTCCACGACCTTCAATGAGATCAGGGTTACAGATGTTTTAGTGTAGTATATAGATCAACACAAAACCTGTCACACATGATTAAACAAAATGGCCACTTGATGAAACTACGCTCGCTCAGTTTCACCTTCGCTGGCAATTTACTAGTAGTTTCATTTTGTTCCTGTACCTTATTTGTATTGTTTTATATTATGTTTTGTGCGGTACTACGGTATATCTGCTCCTCCTTTACGTTTAAAAAATCCACTCCGAGAGCATTGTTAATTACAATGACAAACGAAGCCGATACTTACCAATACTTATATCGCTAGGAGATGAGGATTTCGTAGATACGTTGCATCCGGGAAGCTTCTTACATTTCGCCTGCAGTCGAGTCTGTCTCTTGTTATCAGCCATAAGAATTTAGTATTCAAGTCGTTAAGTACGTATACACCCTAAAAGTTAAAATCCTATTAACTGGATACTCCACGGAACCAAGCAAATCCAAAATTTTCGAGCTCCAAACTCACGCATGAATTCTGAGGTGATATCAGATGTAATCGTTATAACAAAAGGCGATGGCCGAGATATTAATACTACTGCTTGTATTTCATAACCTCCGTTACCACCCCCCGATAAATTACATACTAGCACGACAAAAACCAACTGTGCCCATCCCTCCGAAGCTAACGAAAACACCGCTGATATTTCTGGCTCCCCCAGGTACTAAGAGGCCACATTAGCCGATATTTATCTGCTTAGTTGCGTTAATGATGAGAAAAGATATATGACACAGCATGCAATACTACGTATGTTGTATGGCTTCTTAGGTGGCAGGATTTGAGTCAAAAGATGTTTTTAAATGCATATATGAGACCCAAAATACATGAAAATTGCAATCTCTGCAAACGCTTCAACTATGTGGGCCTTATTGGTCTCATTTTATAAAGCAATTCAGCCTCTATGTATATACATGCAAATGATGTGAAACTATTGTGATTATTTACGTTGCAGAATAGCTTTAAACAACTTAGAATGGGTTACGAGATCAAATACACAAAGCAAACAATATCTCCACAATCGATAGAACTACGTGAGTGTTATTTTTCATTTTGTAATTATTGCTCTATGTATATAGTGCATAACGTGATACCTAAAATATATATTTAATAAACGGATATATATGTATTACTAAGTATATATTGTAGCAAAAAGGCTGATATTTGCTCATTTACTACGTTGACACTCAACGTAGCTGTGTCAAAATTAATGTCAAAATGTCAAAATTACATATTCAACACTCAAAGCTCACCAATCTGGCGATGAGGCAAGCTACCAGTTACAAATTTCATTCCATCTGTTTGACTAATTTGCGAATTTATAGTTTCTTTGCGAGGAAATTCTAAATTACTTGGACCGGAGCTTAGTACCCAATTTAAAGCTTACTATTTCTGGAATTTGGAGTGCGAAAACTTAATTCCTGGGGCTGTAATGATCGCAGGTGTTTTGTAGTATGGATTGGCCCATCTTTACTTGCTGGGAATTTGTGGGAGGGTCCCGATACCTTTTCCGTAAAATCCGGCCCTAGTCTATTGGAAAAAATGGAATCAAACACCCAATAACGATTGCATCACCGTAAAATTCTGGGATCTCGCAATTGGGGTTCCTGCCATTGCCAAGTGCCCCCCGCTTTGAGCCCCATGGAAAAATGCTGTCTTCCCCGATTCATCGCCTCTTGGCAAATTTTTTGTTTCTACAGGGTAAAGACATCCCCAAGCGACATAGAATGTGTATTAAAATTCCGTCTTGAGGCCGAAAATTTCGTCTGTATCGAACTCTAGAGGAAATTTTTCGCGTTTTTGCCAATGGTACTAGCTAGATAAATTTTAAAATCTTGGACGAATATTTTGCGATTTTTTTCTACGTAAACTTGATGCGTTGAGTTTGGGGTTACTGGAGTTACATTCATTTCAATTTCACTGCTTTATTAGCTCCGTAACTTTTGCTATTTCACTAGCGTCGTTCCTAGACGCAATCAGAATGCTAAAACATACTTTGTTTCTATTGCTCCAACTTGAAATACAATCACTCCGTTAAGGATTGTAAAGCTGAACAGGTTCACGCTGTATAATTCCCGGGTTTACACATTGTAGGCCTTTAACACTTGATGCAAACCCGTTATCTTGTCAGTTGTAGACTTTAAAAATATGTTTTATGGGGTTCCCGCTATATTTTTAGAAAAAATAGTGCCGGATTTCTCAGATAAAGCGGTAGATCTTTCCGGATTAATTGGATTCAAAAAACAACATTTTGACAATTGTTGGCCTATCTAAGGTCGTGAGATAGTATTGTGTTTTCAAGAAAGAGAAACCTTAACGAAATAAACAGGCACCCAATATTAAATTATATATGTATTTTAGAAATATGTATATATGCAGCCGGTAGAAATGTTAGTGACGTTCTTGAGCTCAAAGTGGCAAAAAAATTTACTATCCAATAGCAAAAATTTCCCCAATTATCTGGTTTTTTTCGAATTTCGTCACATTTTTCAGGATATTTTGCCAAAAATTTTCCAGATTTCCCGGTTGTGCGAAAAGCCAGTAAATAAAATTTTTGTTTAGCCCTTCATTCTAGAAATCGTAAGCCAATCTAAGTCGGATGTACAGCTTCCCAGTAAGACCATTCAATGTAGCCTAGATAACATTAAATCCATAAGTTTGACGGGTACCTGGGCTCTATATTCGCTGAAAATTTTAACATGGAGCATGAATCGGGGAGGGCTGGTTTGGAACCAGGGGCGCCCGATTTTACCAGGGGCATTCTGCCAAGAGAAAACTGTTAAAAACCATATCAGAAACACTGTCAAAACGCTTTTTATGAAGAGAAAAAGCGATTTTGAACAAAATTTTGACAAAAGTTACGAAATGTCTGGTAATTTTAGTACAAATTTTGATCAAATTTTATGCACCTTGGAAGTGTTTTAGCGTGTGGAAACAAAAAATTGCCACGAAGGATGAACCGGGGGAGCCCAAAATTTTACCAAGGGGCACTTGAAAATGCCAGCCCCTAATTTGGAGAGACCAGAGTCCTGTACCACTGGATCACCCACCCAACCACAGCGGAAGTAATGTTTCATGGGAATGTCTAGTTACAACTGTGTTCTAGTTCAGTGTTGACAAATCCTTCAACATCAATATTTTGAAGATTTCTATGAAGGAAGCCAGACCAATATGAAGCTAATATGGTTGAACATTTCAATTAACGTACCTATTTGAGTCGGTGAAAATAGTATATGAATATGCAACAAATAGGTATCGCTACCTCATCGTTTTGCCTGATGGAGTATGACCGTGACAGTGTACCGTAAAACAACTACCATGTCACTGCATCATGAACACATTTCCTATTTGTCATTTTAGGATACGATGGTGACTACGGAATACCGGAATACATGCATTCACATTTTCTACAACGCGTGACATTTTATATATATACTATTTATTAATGCGCTCGTCAAGTACCACCTGTGGCTTAGGGTATTTTAACACCTTAAAATTTAGTTTCAATGCTCTAAACCTATATACAGTAGGTGTTATTTTAGGTTGTTTTGTTGAGCCTGAGGTTAGAATCACTGATGGCGGCTAATGGTACTGAAGAGAAGGCATTCGTAAGCGAAGCTTGCAGGCTTATGTATATGGCAAGTAGTAGAACAGCTGGGATACTCTTCGCGTGACATGTGGCGCGCTTTTATTTCCAAGATTTACCGACAATCTCTAGCATACTGTTCCTCTATGACAATCAAGTCGAAATCAAACAGTTTGCGGCACAGCCGAAAGAAAATAGTTATAAAGGATAAAACAAATCAGTTCCAATTGTTTTATAAAACATTACTACGCAGCGTACCGCAATTTAACTCAGTATGAGTTAAAATGTCCCAAGTGTAGTTATGCCCTATGCTAGCAACGCACTATTTTTATGGTTAACTGATTAATTACTAGTATATAACTCTATAGAGATTTAAGAGCGTAGCGAAGTATATGTACATATAAAACTTTTACGTGCACAGTCAAACAGCTCTCGATAGCATACGTCCATATGCTATATATATATGTGGATATCACACAATACCACACAAGTTAGAACAAAACTAACAAAGGCAATGAGTTTCCCATGCCCAAAAACCTCCATGTGATAGCTATCATCCTCCCAGGGCGTCAGAATAAAATTAAGAATTTTGGGTCAAAGAACCTTGGGGCGCCATACCCCCGTACCCATGGAGGCATGGGTTGCAGAGCAAAACCAAAACCGGCAATTAGTTTCCAATGTCCGGAAACCCCAACGTGAAGCTTTTCAGCCGCCCAGGACGTCAGAACAAATTTTCGAATTTTGGGACAAAATGAGTTTTCCATGCCTGAAAGCCTCCATGTGCTAGCTATCATCTTCCCAGGGCGTCACAATAAAATTAGGAATTTTGGTCAAAGAACCGGGGGCGCCATACCCCCGTACCTATGGAACCATGGGTGGCAGAGCAAAACCAACACCGGCAATTAGTTTCCCATGTTCTGAAACCCCAACGTGAAGCTTTTCAGCCGCCCAGGACGTCAGAACAAATTTTCGAATTTTGGGACGAGGAATCACGAGGGTGCTATACCTCAACCCCATAACTCCAAAAGCGGAACATTAATTGAAGAACAAAAAGAGACAAAGAGACATCGGCATTTATCATTTTACTATGAAGTAAAACCAACCAGAAAAAAAATCGAAAATTAAGATAAAAGTAACCTTGTTTCCGTGAAGGGTACTAAAATCGGCTGAAAACCCTCATTTTGACCTCTGGCCCCGGAACCCGACCTCAAAACAAAAACGCTCGGGGATGTAGGCGGCAAACCGACAATGCCGGTTCGAATGAGCCCAATATCATGAAAACGGTTAAGTCGTTCCCGAGTTATGGTGATCACACATACAGACGGAAATTTTCATCCCTGCAACACGCATTCTCCATTACGTTACACTACGCTCTGATTAGTAATCTTTTGAGCCCCGGATGGCATGAAATCCTACATCTATTCAATACACACAATGTAGTTTATTGAGGTCCCCGGATAGAAAGAAACCACTCGCTTTATTTATTATTAGTTGCTTATATTAAATAGGGCCCCTGACTGAAATAAATCTTATCATTATTTTTACTAAATACGCGGTTATCTGTTATTCCTAGTGCCCCCGGATGAGACGAAACCCTAAACCAAGCAGGTTTTAAACTGAAGACTTCCCACAGGAGCTCAAGAATTTTCCCGCAATAAGTGTTGCGGCCTACTCAATAAGCCGCAACCTTCTCAGGACAATCAAACCACAGGTGTCCGAGTTGATAAAATGAACCATCTACATATTGAATAAAATAACCCTACACAATAAATTTCACTATTACTGTTTTTCGCACAAGTCTGTTTTGTAGTGCCACGCCAGGTTATTATGCAATACGACACCTTAATACCCAACGGTCTCCAAGGTGTAAATATAACAAGGCATGTCCACCGCGCGACTGTTATTGGAAGGCCGAGATACGCGCTAATACTATGATATACGTATAAGATCACTTAGTCATAAACTCAGCATCCAAAACTCAAAAACACACGTCAACAAGGTATATATACTTGACCAATTATTGCATATATGACCCGATAAAGTGTTCACTAATGTCCAGCCGAAGCAAAACTTGGATCAAGATAGTAAACATAACATGAAACGTCAATATTCAAGGTATCACACCACCAAACTCATACCTAAACTAATCTAGAAACTTCAAACAAAACACAAAATATGCAAATTAGATGTAATACCGTTATTATACTAGTAAACGCAATAAATTACAAAAAGCGAGCGCAGCAATAGTCAAAATATTTTATATCTTACGTATTTATGTATACATGTATTTCAACTAAATATTTATATAATCAATTTATAATAAGTATCATGTTTTAGACAATTGATGTCAAATCCACCATACAAAAAGATAGCTAGCTAAAAATAGCTAATTAATTAGTACTAATTAGCCAATTAATTAAATGGCACCCATGATAAAATCATACAGGTTTAAAGGTCATATATTCATTATCAGCGACATCGAAAACACCCGAGTGCAAAAAATTAGGAATTTTTATGTGAATTTAAAATTTGCATTAAATTAACTAATTAGCATATGAAGCCAAGTTTTAGAGCTTCAGAAATGTCATAATCGTGATCAGCGGCATAGAAAACCCATATGTGCAATTTTTCTCGTTTGTAAGCACTTTGAAAAATTTTCAAAAAATTACCTGATTAATAATTACTTTGTAATTAGGTAATTAACTACATAATTAACATGTTTTTAACATCCTCGAATACTAATAAACACCAGATTCATAATCCGGGTAGAGGTAGTATACGCAACGAAATAATAGCTTTACATTAATTATTCATTGAAAAATAATCAATCTTGGTTTGAATATGGTAAAAACGGCTAACACTTTTAACTAGTTAATTACTAATTAACTAAGGCAAATTTTGACAAAAAATATACGACTTGCACCCGAAAGATATTAGGCCTTTCAAAAATTTTTTAATCGGCCCAGCAGTTATTGAGAAGTTCGACGGACGGACGGACAGACGCTGGCGATTTGTCTCTCTATAGAAATCAGAGCTTCGCTTCGCTCTGCTCAATTACATTATCTTCGTAAAAATTTTCACTATTGTATTATAAAATAATAATGTTGGAACTGCTACAAGATGCGCCTGGTCTACGAATATGGTTAAAATTAAAATTCGTTTTGATTTGTGGCATGAAAGTCAAGTGGGTTTGACTTTTACTTATTTAAAACGAGTCGATTTAAATCGGCTTGCTCAGGTGAATGTCGTTCTAAATCGGCCGTTGTGCGAATGACAAGTACACAAATTAATTTGGCGCCAAAAATGTCGTTTCAATTCGGGCTGTTTGTTTTCAAAACGTGGTGTTTTAAACTTTCATCGAGAAAATTGATTAAAATTATATGTTACGACAAATATCACAAATTTATCCCGATCTAACAGTCACACGCAAACTGGAAACTATGTGCGACAGCTCACTACAAGCTAATTTGAAACATTTTTGGGCCAAAGTCACTCGAGATCGGCTGATTTAAACATTTCTCTGAGCAAGCCAATTTAAATCGACTTGTTTTAAATTGGAATAAGTCAAACGCGATCGAGTTAAATCGATTAAAACGACTTTTAATTTTAACCATCTCCGTGGGCACATCTTACGGAACTTCCCGCATAAAACAAGTCATAAAACTTAACGGTGATATGGGGTTTAAACTAAAAATACCCAAATGGGTGAACTCCCTGCTAGTTAGGCCTCCCCGAGGCCCTAAAAAGCTTTTATGTTTAATGCTATAACTTATGAATTAACTACTTAAATTTTCATGTTTCAAGCAAAAACAAATGGTGCGGTAATTTTCATGTGCTACTGCTGCCTTTGGATTTGAGCTGCTGAAGTGAGATTTGGAATGTCAAAAGTTGAGCTTGGACTAGACTTCCTTCCCTTCATCTCGCCGCAGAAATTTTTCAAACATATCTATTCAATGCAATACCATACACCCGCCGACGATTCAATGAAGCCTAAAATAAAACACCATGTGGCAGTGAAACGTTATCAAGATGCATAATGGAAGTGAAGACAATAGATATCAAACAAAAGAAATAAATTAACAAATGCAACAAATGAGAAAATAAACGAAGCCCCTAAATACGTCTGTTTTGACATAAAGGAAGGACTTTGGTCAGACTATCAATTTGAAAATTCATCAAACATTAACTCAAAATTATGTATAGTAATAGCTACGCTTTTTACGCGCACTAATCAGATTTAAATTAGCGAAGTTATTACATACGGCATATTTTTAAGAATAAGAATAGTTGTCGCCGCTCAATGATACCGATTTGTTTTTCAATTCAATATTTAGTTAAAATAATACGTACTTTTGGCGTTCTGCTAAGTGATGCTACTTTAGTTTTTAATCCTGTAGCACCACTGTAGTGTTTAATACACTGGGTCAGTACATGCGAAACTGATTGCTAAAATCAATCAATTTGTTTATAAATACCGAAATCAGATTTAGTTGTGAAAAACACATAGGGGCGGTATTATATTTGCTTCAGGCTGTCTGCGATTCTTGCTATGCGGGCAATGCATACGTGTAAAATATCTGGTTGTACAAATGGTTCGAAATCTCACGACGTATGCAGCGCCGGATATAGCGGATGAATCAGAACTGAATTTAATCCATAAAAATACGATGAGTAATATTGTTGTCGGTTGCATAAATCTATTGCCGACCTCGGTTATCACTGACAATAATCCCACTACCTGCCATTGTTGTACTGTATTTAGGTATACTTTTCTGCTACCACGCATCGTATTCTAAACAATTCATTTGTTTTGATTTTGAGGGCCTATCATAACGAAAATTTGAAATTGCCACCATATATTCACGGATAATTGTGCATAGTCATTGCACATTGTGGCAAAATTTTTGAAAAAACTGCTACATAAACTGTGTCACATTTCGAAAAACTGCTACAGAACTGTGCTACTTTTAAGAAAGCTGCCACAAAAATTGTGTCACTTTTAGGAAAAGTGCTGCAGGAAGTGTGTCAGTTCTGGAATAATGCCACAGAAATTGTTTTATTTTTAGAAAACCTGCTACAGAAACTGTGGTACTTTTAAGAAAACTGCCGTAGAAATTGTGTTACTTTTAGAAAAAGTGTTACAGGAACTGAGTCAGTTCTGGAATAAGTGCCACAGAACGTGTTTCTATTAGGAAAACAGCGAAAGGAACTGTGCCAGTATTAGGAAAACTGCTACAGAAGCTGTGTCGCGTTTGAGAAAACTGCTATAGAAAGTGTATGGCTTTGCAAAAAACTGCTGCAGAAACTGTATGGCTTCTTTAAACTGCTACAGGAATTCTGTTACTTTTAGAAAAAGTGCTGCGGGAACTGTGTCAGTTCTGGAATAAATGCCAAACAAATTGTGCCGCTTTTAGAAAACTGCTAAAGAAACTGTGTCACTTTTGAAAAAACTGCTACAAAAGTTGTTTCATCTTTAGAAAACTTCCAAAGAAACTGTATCAGTTTTAGAAGGTCTGGTACAGAAGCTGTGTAACTTTTAAAAACTGCTCCGAAAACTGTGTCACTTTTAGAAAATGTGCTAAAATCGCTGATGGCTGACCTCCGAGTACTCGGAGTGCTCAAGTTTGATGTCGGCAAGTTCGATTGAAGCCGACTTTCCCTAAAGGCAACGACGTAGCTGTCAAATTTGAATTTCCGGAAGTGTCCCCGATTGGACGGCAAAGAAGAAACCCAAAAAAGTGGGCGTCAAGAAATCGTCAACGATTGGATGGCGACGAAATCGCATCCCACAATACAGACCCGAAAGTCGACGTTACGACCATCGCGTCGACACTTGGAATCAGTTCGACAATCGGCAGCTCGGAGATCGGTCGACTTCACTGACCGGCTCCGACGCTTGAGGTTTGTAGTATGGTTTTACATCGATTTGTGCTTTCTCGTGCTTTTCGGTTTCTCCGTTTGGAATGGGATTCCACGATTGGAGCACCCGCGCAGACATCTTCCGTCTCGCGGAAGGGGACTAGCAATTGCTGTCCCGGACCGAATATTGTAAGCCATGAGGAGAACCGAGAGTATGAGGGTTTAGTTTGGCCAAATGTAACAGTGACAGGCCGTTTATAGGCAATCTAATAAGTTCGTTGACAAACCCTCACACGTTTTGGGCATCTTGAGCGATTGCACGGGATGGTGACAGACTGTAGGTGACAAAATCGAAGTCCAGCTGATTCCTCGTGGTCTTAGGTAGGGCACACCAAGCTGGACGCCTCTCGTCCAGGTTTTACATGACTTGCCGCTTTTGAGTAAGGGTTATCGAATATTCCTGAGCCGATCACGGTGAAATTTTCTTGAACGTGTACGCCGAAGAAATAGGGACTTGTTTAACGGTTTGCTTTTATGGTTTACAAATTTAGTTGTTTGTTCGACGCTCATGCCGTGTTTGAGCTCGGACAGAAATACAGATTAGGGACGGAGGACTAGCCTCCGTTGGGCTTTAGGAAGCGCTTAAAATTTCATTTATCCGAATGAGCTAAGGAAATTTGGGAATACAAAAGATTGAGCAAATTCTAAGTACCTGAGTTTGAGCTTAAGGTGTTTGCCGTTCACAAGGAACGTTGGTAATGGATTGTCTCGATTTTATTATTGGGCTCCTGTTTTATAGCGTTTAGGTGCGCACAGATTACAGATTTTGGTTGCACTCTGAAGTATACTACTATTAAAACGATCAAACTTACGAGTGTTCACCGTAATAAAACTACATGGTCTTCCTTTAAGGCTAACGTCCCGCAATAACCGTTGCTAGAAGAAAGCGACCGCATGCGCCAGCATGGATTTTGCTGTCGGTACTTCTTGCGGGAGACACTCGCCGTGTTCCCGTCTTCAAAATAAAATATTTAAATCACTCCTGGCAATAAAGAAAACTCACCCGCTCGCTTAGGCCATCTTGGCCCCATAGCAAGCGAGTGCAAAACCCCGATTTTTCTTTGAAGCGAGTTGATCGCTGAGTTTAGTTTGATTTCACTATTTATCCTGAGTTGCCCGTTAGGCTATGTACTACGTATGAGCATCATTTAGATTTCATTTCTGTTTTCCCTTTCCTTTTTGCCCTTTAGCAGATTCGATCCTGCACGGGGAAATTAAGCCCGCTGTAGAATCACATGTCATAACCATTCAGCCATAGGAATATAGTAACATCGACTATTAAATCGATGTTAACTGAACTGCGCTACAGTGCAGTCGAGACACTGCAATACTGCAGTGCATAAATCACTAAGGCGATAGGATGAGCGATAGAGAGAGCAAAAGAGAAAACAACCAAAGAGAAAAGGAAAGACGCGGACGCGTCTGGAGCCGACCGATCCGTACCCCGTAGTTTTAAAGCAACCCTAAGGTTAGGAAATGAGATCGGATAACAGATCGGCAGGGCACATACTGCCCGTGGGTCGTACCCCTACCGAACCTCCTATAAAATCGGCCGCGGAGTCGAGCTAAATTTAAATAACCAGGTTCGCCCCTGGGGCGGCCCAGAAATTGCCTAGGAGATCGCATCGTTCTGTTTTCACGATACGACCAGCCCCCACCGGTCAGAATCTGATGAACTATTCCACCACCTCTTTTCTTGCTCCCCTTCGGTCAGTCGTACTGTTTGGTAGACAAAGTTACCCGAAACGATGAAATAAATCATGTAGGCATTACCACGAACGAGTCGCCAGAGTAAATTAGTCGGCACCCCTCGGAGTATCTTATCGACGGTCTTATGTTGGGTACCAACCAGGCTGTGTTTTGTGTTGCCAGAGTAGAACTCGCATACTCAACACCCGCCGCCGCCGTTTTCGTTAACCCTGTCTACTGCCAGTCACCGCGTGTAGAGGAACAACGTCCAAGGTGACACGCTTTAAAGGAGCATTTTCCGAAGCACTCTAGGGCCCCTGCTTATTGCGCTCCATAGCTGAAGAGTGGCTAACATTAAGCCGAATCAGGGATAACCGCCCCTAGTCCGCGAACTGGCGGATATCTGCACGCTCCGTCTCTGTCCTCCTTTTTACGCCTCGTGCCCCGTAATGTATTGAAGCGAGTTAATACTAGGCTTCCCCGACTTAACTCACTTAGTCCGCCCCGATAGTCGTTCAGAAACACTCGCCCCATTGATAAAACTTTTAATCATGTAAATAAACTTTGTATCATGAGCACCGAGTACAGTCCTAATTCATACCGAGACGATAGGGATTTTCTGTGGTTTGTCCGCTCGGACGACCAGGCACTGCCCGTCACGGCTTGTGGGCGAGAATGTCCCAAGCACTGGCGTGCATGGCCTTCTGCCACTACCGTTTGATTGCTTGAACCAAGAGATAAAAGTTGTAGAAGTCGTCACATAAATTCAACTCGCATTCCCCGCTAGCTCGAAATTTCACTAGGAACTTTCCCATACCCTATGCTTCAACAAGGCAAAAGTTACACCAGTCCAATCATGGTTCTCAGAATTAAATTCATAAAGGAAAGGCAGGCCACGCCATCGACCTTCCGACATTAAACTTTCAGGGCTTGTCGAAACCCTGTGGGGCCACATAGGCTACAACGCTCTAGCACGGAGCATATCAGGATCTTAATTAGGCGAAACCCTTTGAGCTTCAACTTTCCAGGACAATTTTCATCTTCTATTGCTTGAGCTTTTAACACCATTAAATTGAACTAAACAACTTCCGATGAGTCTAAGATAGGGAATAATGGCTAAGCTCCATGACCTGTGAGCAGGTGTCAGTGCTAGCCTCCCTGGGGACCTCGGAAATCATACCAGAGACTAGATACGTGCGCAACCAATCGGGCGGGGTCCGAACACACCCCTTGAAGCACGCCTGTGGTCTGCTAAGCTCCGTAGCTTCTTGGGTCTGACCAAGAATGGGATTAAAGTTTGTAGCATTCACGGTCCGCCCTTGAAGTTACGATCGCCGAGGTCGCATGGGCATGGTGTTAGGAAGTTGCGCCATGCAGCTGCGTCCCGTTATTACATTTAGCTCTTACAGAAATTTCTATGACACAGTGTTCTTGAGAAAATTAACTTGGGTCAATATATATTGAAACATCAGCCTGAAGCTTACTTTCTGTCTGCATTATCCACAACTTGCGTGCACTTTGGAACATTTGATGACCTGAGTTCTAAAATTTGGCCAGGCGATACACAGGAATTTGTTATAATGCAGTTAGAGTAGCGGATACTTGAGATATATATGTCATAAACGGTTGATACTGATTTCTAAAATAAAATATATAATGCTAACTGAGGCATCCATGAGACGCATATTGGTGTGATTGGCGAGTCAGGTTTACATTATAAAAACTAATTTATCTCTGCCTTATCGTCAATATAACTTTAAAAAATTAATAAAAACCAGTATTATGTGAGGGTCATCTACGTAATAAAAACATTGTTTGCCAACAATTTCAGTTACGTGAAACGTTGCGATTACGAAGCCGATGTACTATTAACCTTAACACGGGCTGCATTACATTATTGAAATGCGGTGTGACTTTTGCAGGCCTATTTGCAGTGGTATGTGATTTCTATCAGTTTTACCGACTACATGTTTCGCGGCTTGTTATAAGGCTGATATCAAGTTCCACTGTTGAAAATGACCATGTACCGTAGACATTATAGACATACACACTCAAGGTTCGAGGTCCGGGTGGCGAGGGAGGGTATTCGGGTCCTCGGGAAGCCCAGGCAGCCCGCTGCGAATTAGGCGTATTAAGTGAGGGTGTTATACATAATGAAAGTTTACACAGTTTGCACAGTTTACACAGTTTGCCGTGAATTTCAGTTGCGCGAAGTGGTGCCCAGCCTGTGACCTTACTCCTGACAGCCAGCCTTACTCTTGACCGGGCTACATTAATGCAGCGTTCACAGATAGTTTTGTGTAGTAATTGCAGTCTATTTAATTGCCATAGCATTTAAACAGCATTTTTTATGTTAGAACTACTTGATTTTAACCCACGTGGCAATGTATGGACCTTTATATGTGTATACGATGACCATAGCCTCGGAAATAAACCTGCATATTTTAAAAAGGAGCTACATAAGCTGTGTCACTTTCATAAAATTGGCTGAATTTATGTATCAGTTTTTGTTGGAATTGATAAAGTCTGTGTAGCAGTTTTTCTAAAAGTAACACAGTTGTTGTAGCAGTTTTTTCATAGGTGACACAGTTTCTGTAGCAGCTTTTCTAAAAGTAGCACAGTTTCTGTAACAGCGTTTCTAAAAGTGACACAGCTTCTGTATATGTTATTCTAACATTGACACAATTTCTGTAGCAGCTTTCTTAAAAATTTAGCCATAATGTGTAGTGACTGGCACACAAGTATCTGTTAACTCTGCATAAATTAAGTAATACGAGGTGACTTTTGCAAGCCTATTTTCAGTGGTGTGTGATTGCTAACAGTTTTGTCGATAATACGATCACAATATTTCGGGATTTCTATAAAGATGGATATCAAATTTTCGTGTTAAAAATGCCGATATACCGAAGTAACATACCCGTGCATGCTGAAGATTTTATATGTCCCAGGGGGTAGCCGGGGCCTTGGGGAAGAAGAAGGCCTTCGGCTTCCCAGGGGGAGTGCGGCGCCTGCAACGCCTCCAGAGCAGGTGGGGTTGAATGACCCGTCAGCGGGGGCAGTCCGAGCCGCAGGGAGGAGGGTACCCCTATCAGCTCCCTATGAGCATGGATCAATATAGCCGTCCCCAGAAAGGGTTCCAATCGTCCGTCATATCATCCACCGACTGTAGTAAACGCCTTTGGATACGGCAAAAATAGGATTACATTTCGGTGTTGTGAAGATCTCTCTACACTCAGAAAATCATTAATCCATGACGATAATAGTGCTGCCAGTGCATTGCTACAGCAACGTTGACTCGGCGTGGCGCGAATACGGAGTCACCGTCTAAGGCCTGCGAAGCATTGACCGAATTTATAACTGATACAGTTCCAGCTTTATTCGGATACGTTACGCCACTTAGCATATCCAGATAATTTGTATCGTCAAGCGCATATTAAGATATCCGTATCCACCGATATTAAACCAACAGTTTTACAGAAAACAACGATAACTGATAATTGTATTCTCGAAAGAAACATAATGCAGCGTTCACAGATAAATGTGTGCGCTCACTGCACATTGTAAAATGTATTGGCATATTTATACCTACAGAATATGTGGCAATCATATTGCTTATTGGTACAAAATCTGTAGCGCCACATGCCTTATTGCACTAAATTCGTATCTATGTTCACGATTAGTGCTACATTTAAAAGGGCGACCTTAAAGGTTTCAAATTTGGACATTTTACTGCTTTTGGCTATGGCCAACGCACAGTAAAACACCGATGGTTTAGTTACGATTTTGTTAAAAATTGCTAATGGCCTTTCGTTTCTAGTACATGGCTCTGCTTTGTTATTACAAACCTAGGTGGTATTGGTACGGACGTACCAGAAACTTTTGCACGGTAGGGCAGTGAAACTACTACGGGACACAGCTTTAAACGCACCATTCACACATAACCGCGAAGTTCACTTTTCTGTTATAGGGGGCACAGATGCTGTACGGAGGGCACACCCCATGCCCACTTGGCTACGCGCCTGGGTACAGGCCATCAGATGGTTTTTGTTTTTAAGATTCCTTTTCTATTTAAAAGTTTATTAATTAAACGCAAGTTTTTTTATTAGTTATCGGTCCAGCCGCTTTGGAATATTGTGATTGATACACAATATTTGTTAGTAGTCACGCCATGTCGTACAAAACGGTTTAACGCTTAGCTCATCATTCAATACATTCTGTCTGTCTGTTATCATTTGCGTTTTGTGAAAAGTTGGATTATATAAATATCAACTATTAGAGTCTATAACTAAAATGTGTCTAAAGACTTGTAGGATTTCGATGGTACACTGCAAATCTGAAACAAATTATTTCGGTAATTCATATTACTACTGTATATCAGTTTTGGAATGAAACGTTTGTTTGGATCTGTGAAATTTGCACATAGTTAATGAATATTGGGTTCTATCACAGCCATACCTAATAAGACGTCTTCGACGCGCATTGATGATCATCAGTAGAAACATGATGTAATAAAATCAAAGTTGTTGTCTAGCAAATATCCGCATTTAACATCAATTAAACTCTCCATGGCATTGGAACGGTGGAGACTAGTGAAGGACATGTTACCACAGATTTTGGCTGCTGTTGGCCATAAATATAATTAGCACCTGTCAGGTTTGAAAACGTGTCGTTGGGTTAAACACATCAACTGTTTTCACGAACCACAGTTATTTATTTTATATATCTCGTGTCAGTGCCATAACCCAGGTAACTCAGTTTTAGTAATATTGGAAGGATGGTGATAAAAATATTTCTTAGCTGGTATTTCTAATTTCCATATGAATGATATGAAAATGAGGTTAGCGGCTTTAGTGCAATATTAAAAATGAATTGCAAAAACTATCGACTTTTGCAAACGTAATTTATAGGGATTTACCTGATTCTAGCGCTAGATATCATCAAATACTATGGTAACACTGGAAATTATTGTCATGTTAGCACTTTATCTGGTCAGTATTGTCGAACCTTTGAAAATATCATTGCATTTTACCTTTTGGTACGAAGTTTTTCGCTTTTTCCATAATACAAAGGCACCTGATATACATTATCCAGCTTGTCGACAAGTCCGGGAGGCGATTGTGGATACCTGGTGGTGGTACCACCGTTCAGACATAGCGTTAGTATATCAACTTTAGAATAGATCAGTGGAGTGTGGAACGGTGCGGTTCGCTCAGGAGCTGGAGTGAACACGGCAATTTTGCTTTCTTCAAAATTTTAAACCCCCTCTGACGTCCTCCCGTTTCCCTCCAGTACCATCAATCCCCTGAACAGTGGGTTATCGACACCTTTGCATTATTAAAGGCAGAACGGCATCGGACCGCAGCATAATATTGACGTGTTAGATAGACTCAGATCTTTTTCCAAATTGCTAATCAGGTATTACTTTGGGACACCCTAATTTCTTAATATTGAAAATCATCTCATTGTTACAATCTCAGTCTCTGCATAATTGTCACTTTAAAATCTATAAAAAATTCGCTTGGTGTATGTTTGTATTAGTATTGTAATTAATAATGGTGTGTATTTTATTGATTTGCGTTACTATGATATATTTATCTATTGACAGATACGGTAGAACAAAGGAAACATAGCCCCAATCTTGTTGCCATGGTGGCATCGTGTTGCGCCGGGTGAGGTCATGAGGCAATATATAATATATATATCACATTTGCAATTTTTATTTCCATAAGACTAATGGTAAATCAATGAATAGAAATATTAGTTTTATCACGTGGGAATAGTATTAGAATCCTATTAATCATTTTTATATAAATATTATAAATTGCTAATTGGTATTGCTGGTCATATGTTTAGCAATTTAGACTCCTCAATACACTAACTGCTTTATATCCAAAAATCTCATTACCTCGCCAGGTAAAACAACAGTCGCAAAAATTTTTGTTCCTAAATTTTTTTAATTTTATAAATTTTATGTTTCAACCTTGAGCTAAACTGGTTTCCAATAGCAATATTCTGTTATAACTATCGTAATTGCCGTTTTTACTGATTTTGTGTTGCATTTTATTAGTAAACCTGGGTTGGATGGTAAAAAGAAGACTTGTTAAATAATTTCGCTGTGATTCTTTATGTTTCAAACTTGAGCTTAACTGGTTTCCAATAGCAATATTCTGTAATAACTATCGTAATTCCCGTTTTTACTGATTTTGTGTTGCATTTTATTAGTAAACCTGGGTTGGATGGTAAAAAGAAGACTTGTTAAATAATTTTGCTGTGACTCTTTGACCATTAAAAGTGCTCGAAATAAAGAATTGTGTGATAAGGTGTTTGCAGTCAAAAATTCTTGATTCAAACTAAAGCTTAAAACGCAGTTTTAGAATCAGATCTGTATGTTTAAACACGCTTATCGGCATATTAGTGCTATATGTATGTCTATGCAAAAATATCAAAATTTTACAAAAACATAAACTGTATATCTGATACTGTCATAAGAATCAGCTAGATCATTTGGAAATTACTAAATAAAGTTATTTATTAGTTTGTAATTCAGTCAACAAATAAAGGTTATGCATCGTGTGAGTGCTTATAACCTAAATTGTCCAATTTACGATGCTGTGCTTGTAGCACAGCTTTACAAAAGATAAATCGCTCGAAGCTAGAAGTGCCGATACTGCAGCGTCCGAGTGCCTATAACGTAAATTGCCCAATTTACGATGATGTGGTGGTGGCACAGCTGCACAAAAGATGTGCAGCTCGAAACTGGAGGTACTGATAATGCAGTGTCTGAGTGCTTATAACCTAAATTTTCCAATTTACGATACTGTGCTTGTAGCACAGCTTTACAAAAGATATTTCGCTCGAAGCTAGAGGTACCGATACTGCAGCGTCTGAGTGCCTATAACGTAAATTGCCCAATTTACGATGATGTGGTGGTGGCACAACTTTACAAAAGATATGCAGCTCGAAACTGGAGGTACTGATAATGCATCGTGTGAGTGCTTATAACCTAAAGTTTCCAATTTACGATGCTGTGCTTATACCACAGCTTTACAAAAGATATGTCGCTCGAAGCTAGAGGTACCGATACTGCAGCGTCTGCGTGCCTGTAACGTAAATTGCCAATTTACGATGCTGTGGTGGTGGCACAGCTGCACAAAAGATGTGCAGCTCGAAACTGGAGGTACTGATAATGCAGTGTCTGAGTGCTTATAACCTAAAGTTTCCAATTTACGACGCTGTGCTTATACCACAGCTTTACAAAAGATATGTCGCTCGAAGCTAGAGGTACCGATACTGCAGCGTCTGAGTGCCTGTAACGTAAATTGCCAATTTACGATGCTGTGGTGGTGGCACAGCTGCACAAAAGATGTGCAGCTCGAAACTGGAGGTACTGATAATGCAGTGTCTGAGTGCTTATAACCTAAAGTTTCCAATTTACGATGCTGTGCTTATACCACAGCTTTACAAAAGATATGTCGCTCGAAGCTAGAGGTACCGATACTGCAGCGTCTGAGTGCCTGTAACGTAAATTGCCCAATTTACGATGATGTGGTGATGGTACAGCTTTACAAAAGATATGCAGCTCGAAACTGGAGGTACTGATAATGCAGTGTCTGAGTGCTTATAACCTAAATTTTCCAATTTACGATGCTGTGCTTGTAGCACAGCTTTACAAAAGATATGTCGCTCGAAGCTAGAGGTACCGATACTGCAGCGTCTGAGTGCCTATAACGTAAATTGTCCAATTTACGATGCTGTGGTATCACAGCTTTGCAACAGATATGGCGCTCGAAGCTAGAGGTACCGATACTGCAGCATCTGAGTGCCTATAACGTTAATTGCCCAATTTAAGACGCTGTGGTTGTGGCACAGCTTTACAAATGATATGCAGCTTGAAACTGGAGGTACTGATAATGCAGTGTCTGAGTGCTTATAACCTAAATTTGTCAATTTACGATGCTGTGCTTGTAGCACAGCTTTACAAAAGATATGTCGCTCGAAGCTAGAGGTACCGATACTGCAGCGTCTGAGTGCCTATAACGTAAATTGCCCAATTTACGATGATGTGGTGGTGGCACAGCTTTACAAAAGATATGCAGCTCGAAACTGGAGGTACTGATAATGCATCGTGTGAGTGCTTATAACCTAAATTGTCCAATTTACGATGCTGTGCTTGTAGCACAGCTTTACAAAAGATAAATCGCTCGAAGCTAGAAGTGCCGATACTGCAGCGTCCGAGTGCCTATAACGTAAATTGCCCAATTTACGATGATGTGGTGGTGGCACAGCTGCACAAAAGATGTGCAGCTCGAAACTGGAGGTACTGATAATGCAGTGTCTGAGTGCTTATAACCTAAATTTTCCAATTTAAGATACTGTGCTTGTAGCACAGCTTTATAAAAGATATTTCGCTCGAAGCTAGAGGTACCGATACTGCAGCGTCTGAGTGCCTATAACGTAAATTGCCCAATTTACGATGATGTGGTGGTGGCACAACTTTACAAACGATATGCAGCTCGAAACTGGAGGTACTGATAATGCATCGTGTGAGTGCTTATAACCTAAAGTTTCCAATTTACGATGCTGTGCTTATACCACAGCTTTACAAAAGATATGTCGCTCGAAGCTAGAGGTACCGATACTGCAGCGTCTGCGTGCCTGTAACGTAAATTGCCAATTTACGATGCTGTGGTGGTGGCACAGCTGCACAAAAGATGTGCAGCTCGAAACTGGAGGTACTGATAATGCAGTGTCTGAGTGCTTATAACCTAAAGTTTCCAATTTACGATGCTGTGCTTATACCACAGCTTTACAAAAGATATGTCGCTCGAAGCTAGAGGTACCGATACTGCAGAGTCTGAGTGCCTGTAACGTAAATTGCCAATTTACGATGCTGTGGTGGTGGCACAGCTGCACAAAAGATGTGCAGCTCGAAAATGGAGGTACTGATAATGCAGTGTCTGAGTGCTTATAACCTAAAGTTTCCAATTTACGATGCTGTGCTTATACCACAGCTTTACAAAAGATATGTCGCTCGAAGCTAGAGGTACCGATACTGCAGCGTCTGAGTGCCTGTAACGTAAATTGCCCAATTTACGATGATGTGGTGATGGCACAGCTTTACAAAAGATATGCAGCTCGAAACTGGAGGTACTGATAATGCAGTGTCTGAGTGCTTATAACCTAAATTTTCCAATTTACGATGCTGTGCTTGTAGCACAGCTTTACAAAAGATATGTCGCTCGAAGCTAGAGGTACCGATACTGCAGCGTCTGAGTGCCTATAACGTAAATTGTCCAATTTACGATGCTGTGGTATCACAGCTTTGCAACAGATATGGCGCTCGAAGCTAGAGGTACCGATACTGCAGCGTCTGAGTGCCTATAACGTAAATTGCCCAATTTACGATGATGTGGTGGTGGCACAGCTTTACAAAAGATATGCAGCTCGAAACTGGAGGTACTGATAATGCATCGTGTGAGTGCTTATAACCTAAATTGTCCAATTTACGATGCTGTGCTTGTAGCACAGCTTTACAAAAGATAAATCGCTCGAAGCTAGAAGTGCCGATACTGCAGCGTCCGAGTGCCTATAACGTAAATTGCCCAATTTACGATGATGTGGTGGTGGCACAGCTGCACAAAAGATGTGCAGCTCGAAACTGGAGGTACTGATAATGCAGTGTCTGAGTGCTTATAACCTAAATTTTCCAATTTAAGATACTGTGCTTGTAGCACAGCTTTATAAAAGATATTTCGCTCGAAGCTAGAGGTACCGATACTGCAGCGTCTGAGTGCCTATAACGTAAATTGCCCAATTTACGATGATGTGGTGGTGGCACAACTTTACAAAAGATATGCAGCTCGAAACTGGAGGTACTGGTAATGCATCGTGTGAGTGCTTATAACCTAAAGTTTCCAATTTACGATGCTGTGCTTATACCACAGCTTTACAAAAGATATGTCGCTCGAAGCTAGAGGTACCGATACTGCAGCGTCTGCGTGCCTGTAACGTAAATTGCCAATTTACGATGCTGTGGTGGTGGCACAGCTGCACAAAAGATGTGCAGCTCGAAACTGGAGGTACTGATAATGCAGTGTCTGAGTGCTTATAACCTAAAGTTTCCAATTTACGATGCTGTGCTTATACCACAGCTTTACAAAAGATATGTCGCTCGAAGCTAGAGGTACCGATACTGCAGCGTCTGAGTGCCTGTAACGTAAATTGCCAATTTACGATGCTGTGGTGGTGGCACAGCTGCACAAAAGATGTGCAGCTCGAAACTGGAGGTACTGATAATGCAGTGTCTGAGTGCTTATAACCTAAAGTTTCCAATTTACGATGCTGTGCTTATACCACAGCTTTACAAAAGATATGTCGCTCGAAGCTAGAGGTACCGATACTGCAGCGTCTGAGTGCCTGTAACGTAAATTGCCCAATTTACGATGATGTGGTGATGGCACAGCTTTACAAAAGATATGCAGCTCGAAACTGGAGGTACTGATAATGCAGTGTCTGAGTGCTTATAACCTAAATTTTCCAATTTACGATGCTGTGCTTGTAGCACAGCTTTACAAAAGATATGTCGCTCGAAGCTAGAGGTACCGATACTGCAGCGTCTGAGTGCCTATAACGTAAATTGTCCAATTTACGATGCTGTGGTATCACAGCTTTGCAACAGATATGGCGCTCGAAGCTAGAGGTACCGATACTGCAGCATCTGAGTGCCTATAACGTTAATTGCCCAATTTAAGACGCTGTGGTTGTGGCACAGCTTTACAAATGATATGCAGCTTGAAACTGGAGGTACTGATAATGCAGTGTCTGAGTGCTTATAACCTAAATTTGTCAATTTACGATGCTGTGCTTGTAGCACAGCTTTACAAATGATATGTCGCTCGAAGCTAGAGGTACCGATACTGCAGCGTCTGAGTGCCTATAACGTAAATTGCCCAATTTACGATGATGTGGTGGTGGCACAGCTTTACAAAAGATATGCAGCTCGAAACTGGAGGTACTGATAATGCATCGTGTGAGTGCTTATAACCTAAAGTTTCCAATTTACGATGCTGTGCTTATACCACAGCTTTATAAAAGATATGTCGCTCGAAGCTAGAGGTACCGATACTGCAGCGTCTGAGTGCCTGTAACGTAAATTGCCAATTTACGATGCTGTGGTGGTGGCACAGCTTTACAAAAGATATGGCGCTCGAAGCTAGAGGTACCGATACTGCAGCATCTGAGTGCCTATAACGTTAATTGCCCAATTTAAGATGCTGTGGTTGTGGCACAGCTTTACAAATGATATGCAGCTTGAAACTGGAGGTACTGATAATGCAGTGTCTGAGTGCTTATAACCTAAATTTGTCAATTTACGATGCTGTGCTTGTAGCACAGCTTTACAAAAGATATGTCGCTCGAAGCTAGAGGTACCGATACTGCAGCGTCTGAGTCCCTATAACGTAAATTGCCCAATTTACGATGATGTGGTGGTGGCACAGCTGCACAAAAGATGTGCAGCTCGAAACTGGAGGTACTGATAATGCAGTGTCTGAGTGCTTATAACCTAAATTTGTCAATTTACGATGCTGTGCTTGTAGCACAGCTTCACAAAAGATATGTCGCTCGAAGCTAGAGGTACCGATACTGCAGCGTCTGAGTCCCTATAACGTAAATTGCCCAATTTACGATGCTGTGGTGGTGGCACAGCTGCACAAAAGATGTGCAGCTCGAAACTGGAGGTACTGATAATGCAGTGTGTGAGTGCTTATAACCTAAAGTTTCCAATTTACGATGCTGTGCTTATACCACAGCTTTACAAAAGATATGTCGCTCGAAGCTAGAGGTACCGATACTGCAGCGTCTGAGTGCCTGTAACGTAAATTGCCAATTTACGATGCTGTGGTGGTGGCACAGCTGCACAAAAGATGTGCAGCTCGAAACTGGAGGTACTGATAATGCAGTGTCTGAGTGCTTATAACCTAAAGTTTCCAATTTACGATGCTTTGCTTATACCACAGCTTTACAAAAGATATGTCGCTCGAAGCTACAGGTACCGATACTGCAGCGTCTGAGTGCCTGTAACGTAAATTGTCCAATTTACGATGATGTGGTGATGGCACAGCTTTACAAAAGATATGGCGCTCGAAGCTAGAGGTACCGATACTGCAGCATCTGAGTGCCTATAACGTTAATTGCCCAATTTAAGATGCTGTGGTTGTGGCACAGCTTTACAAATGATATGCAGCTTGAAACTGGAGGTACTGATAATGCAGTGTCTGAGTGCTTATAACCTAAATTTGTCAATTTACGATGCTGTGCTTGTAGCACAGCTTTACAAAAGATATGTCGCTCGAAGCTAGAGGTACCGATACTGCAGCGTCTGAGTCCCTATAACGTAAATTGCCCAATTTACGATGATGTGGTGGTGGCACAGCTTTACAAAAGATATGCAGCTCGAAACTGGAGGTACTGAAAATGCATCGTGTGAGTGCTTATAACCTAAATTGTCCAATTTACGATGATGTGCTTGTAGCACAACTTTACAAAAGATATGTCGCTCGAAGCTAGAGGTACCGATACTTCAGCGTCTGAGTGCCTATAATGCAAATTGCCCAATTTACGATGCTGTGGTTGTGGCACAGCTTTACAAAAGATATGCAGCTCGAAACTGGAGGTACTGATAATGCATTGTCTCAGTGCTTATAACCTAAACTTTCCAATTTACGGTGCTGTGCTTGTAGCACAGCTTTACAAAAGATATGTCGCTCGAAGCTAGAGGTACCTATACTGCAGCGTCTGAGTGCCTATACGGTAAATTGCCCAATTTACGATGCTGTGGTTGTGGCACGGCTTTACAAAAGATATGCGTCTCGAAACTGGAGATGCGTCTCGAAACTGGAGGTACTGATAATTCAGTGTCTGAGTGCTTATAACCTAAATTTTCCAATTTACGATGCTGTGCTTGTAGCACAGCTTTACAAAAGATATGTCGCTCCAAGCTAGAGGTACCGATACTGCAGCGTCTGAGTGCCTATAACGGAAATTGGCCAAATTACGATGATGTGGTGATGGCACAGCTTTACAAAAGATATGCAGCTCGAAACTGGAGGTACTGATAATGCAGCGTCTGAGTGCTTATAACCTAAATTGTCCAATTTATGATGGTTTTGTAGCGAAGTAAGTCCTAATGGGTTTAAAATTTTTCTATTTCTCCAACGATGACCTTGTGTAATGGTAGCACTCAGAACCTAGGACTTCACTTACTACACAAATAAAATAAGCACCTAACTTAATATTACTAAGATAAATAATAGTACGGCAATAAGGTAACGAATTGTTGAATTGACAAGGTGGACCTAGGCATCCGACTAATAAATTAATATTAATACTCGAACAAACTTTATGAACCACAAGGTGGATCCGTCGATCCGGCCTAAGCTTTGACTTAAGCTTAGCTCAACCTAGTCAATATATTTTATCGGAGCACCCCTGTGCTCTCAAGTAAACAAGTTTTCGGAGCACCCCTGTGCTCTCAATAGAAAATTTTAGGAGCAGCCCTCTGCTCTCAATAACCAAAGAAAATGTGGAGCACCCCGTGTGCTCTCAAAGACCCACTAGTATATGGAGCACCCCTGTGCTCTCAATAGTAAATTTTCGGAGCAGCCCGTCTGCTCTCAATAAACCCCAAGTTTTCCTTAAACTCGGAATCAGCGCTAAGTCTTAGCTTTATGTAACTACTGCCTAGCTAGACCAGTGTTAAATAACAAGGTGCCGTGTGGCAATTAAGCTAAGAACTAAATTAGACAATAAACGACACTTACTCTGAGATCTCCGATCGCGACTGACTCGCTCATCGAAGGAAATCTCAGCTTATATACACCCAGATTCCAGGCCGGGAAAACCCAGAACTTTAGCAATAATTCCTAGAATCCTAGAACTCTCAACAATAATTTTTAATCGTTGCAAAAAATAAATTTAGAGGCCCTCACATATGATCATAACTTTGACATTTCTAATGATCAGCGGCTACCTGCATTAAATATGTTTACCAATAAAATTTATTCCAAGATGTGGAAGGTAAAATCAGGTTATTTAAACGTATGTTGTTTGAATTATTATGACGAGTTCTTAGAATTCTCCAGCAAGTTTCTAACAGATACTAAAAATAAACCAAATGCTTTACCACCCAGCTGTTATGAAATGGTTTGACATTTCAAATTTGCGGAGTTTTAAATTTTATCGTGACAAACTGTGTGGCAAAAAAAATGACAGCAGCTGAGATAAAAATAAAAAAATTTCACATTTTAATGAAATAAACTACCAGAAGCAAAACGCCCAGTGTGGCAACGCGTAGTTTAAACTAAAAAGATATCACAGGCTAGTAGACCGAGAACCGCAACACTCTACCACACAGACATGAGACAATCGTTTGCGCTATATCTCACGTGAATTAAGCTCACGTAATTAAACAACGTGTGCAACCAACTATTAACGGGGTAACGCAAAACAGGCTACTGGTAGTCTACATCACTACAGTAGCTTCTATAATCATATAAATTCAAATGAGATAAATTAGCTCTCTTCTCTCATTTATATAGCCAAAGTGAGGAAAACAAAACCATTACAAGAAACCCATTCTTTCTACTACAGTTGTATTAACCAGTGGGTTTAAATGAAATGCAACCCCGTTACATTAAATTTCTGGGGAAATCAAAGGGCGGCAGCATAATATGGTTGCTACTCTGTTATATTGAATGTCACCGGTATCGGCACTACTAATGTCCAATAACGCTCTAAGTCTCGATCCGCTCGAATTCGGTTAAAATTTTTGAAAGAAATTTCGATTTTAATTTCAAGCCCATCGTAACCCTAAAACTATGATTTAGCTGTTATACTGTAATGTGAACGGTCCATTTATAAAAACACGTAACAAAACGGACTGCAGAAAACAAGTTACTTTAAGTAACGTCTAAAAACAATCTGCGAAAACAAGCTTTAGAAATTATTTAGCCATTACACAAATATATAAAATTTTTAAAATTTATCCTCATTCTAAAGAAATTTTTAGTTAAGAATGGGCTCATCTAGAAACAAAATTTATTTTTCTGATGCTTAATAATGATGTTTTGACTCCTTCACTCTGCTAAATCGTCGAAAGAAGAGAAAAAATTTTTTTTAAAGTTCTGCGGTATATCAATGCAAACTACAAAGAGGCTGGCTTGGTGGTTAAAAATAACTTTTTTCCGATAACTTGCACTATTAAACATCAAAAAAAAACACGTAAATGATATTCAAAATTTTTAAATAATTTAAGCAAGAAAACCTACGCTGTCAGCAATCGGCATCATGAACTATTTTTTTTCTCAAAAACGTAACTGCAACATGACATTGTATTGCAATAGTAATATAGTTTCGTTATTAATACGTTAGGAATGATAAACAATTTTTTTAGCTGCTGGAGACAAAAATCTACCCATAAGATTTACTAGATTCAGAGTCAGGCACCGAAACCTACCCCGAAATCTAAAGCACTGGGCCACCCCTTGTTTTTTTCAGTAAAGCTGACTTCATGATTGTATACAAGTTTCATGCTTCCATCAACCCGAATTCCTAGTCTGCAATGAAATACGCTGTACACGTGCACTAGCCTACTCACAAAAAAAACCATCGGCAGAAACGATATTGGACAAAAATTTTACCCCAGGAAACAATTATTTTAGAACCTATCAAAAAAACGGCTTTAATCGCCCACTGTAGAACTCTCGTTGTTTATAGAATACTAAAAATTAAGAAACATCTTTCAACAACTGTTTCTCAAAATTATTCACAAAAAAACAATCGTCATATTCACGGATATAGAGCCAAGATTCAACTTCCGTCATTGTCCGGAACAATATTTCAATGGTTAAATTCAGGAGCGACGGGCTGTATATTGTCTGATTACAGTAAAGAATTGCGAATCCAGAAAATTCGGAGCAGCAAAATAGAATCGGATGTAATGCGGAGTCGAAACTATAAAGTAAAAAAAAAATAAAAATATAGTAAACATAAATATATAGACATATACCGCGCGATTATGTACACACAATGGTGCACTGGAATACGGAGAAAAATTAAAACTCTACAGCGGTTCACTATCCCTGCCTTTTTAGGCATTGGTCCCCAAGGCCTAACGATTTACCTGCCCAAGTTTTTTTTTCAAACAACACGTTGATTTATCCAATTAGTATGAAGTAAAGAAAACTACATTCAAACAAGATTTTAACGGCTTCGAAACAATTAATGGTATTTAATAAACCGCCAACACCTCCACTTATAGGCAATTAATATAAGAAAAGAATTCGTCGCTTATTAAAACGAATTTGAATATTAAATATAGAATACAGGGTGCGTCGTGCATGCAAAAGTTTCCAGCATTATGTGATAACATAGCACAAAACATACGTTTTAGTCGAGAGTCCGGAGTAGACGATTTATTTACACAGGCTAGTTACCATTCATAGATTAGTTTCAATTTCCTCATTACAAGACTATAAGCGACAGCACGCAACAATCAAAAAAATATATATAGACCAAAACAGGCTTCACCGCTGGAAAGGATATACACCCGCACAGAATAGTAACGTTTTTATTTGAAATGTTTCTTTTTCCGCGCAGCCCGTACTTGATACCAAGTAAGCGTGATCTCGAGAATAAGCCATGCATAAGGTATCATGGTAGGGGCATCCGGGGGCATGCTTGACTGTAGTCCTTGGAGCTAGCTTACAAGCGTTTCGTATCTGCCAACCATGTCTATTTCACGAATTTTGTCTAACCCTAAATAACGAATTTGTGTTATCTATCACAGCATTACCTGGTATATAAAACCATTTTTCATAAAATTTCTTCTTAATCTTCTCTTATTATCTTCAGAGTTAATACTTTCCACAGTTTTTTAACACGACGCACGTTTATCTCCATTTTATTACCCGGACTTAAACAAATAAATTATTTCTAGAATAAGTAAATAAACTAATATTAAGTCGTCTCAAGCCTGACAACCAACCCCCTTGATCTGCGAAATTCCGAAACATTGGGACCATAATATGGACATACGTAATAGAAAGGGCAGCGCGTCATTCGCGCACGATATGTCAATCACATTTTTTTTGAATGAAAAAAAAATTCATGAGCGAGCTCGTTGTAAGCGATGTGATTAAAGATTCAATGGGACAAAAGTGAAAATCCCGTAGGATAACCGACTCCGACAAATAGAAGTAAACATAGACGTAATGACATAAAAGGCGAATCGATGGATGCGTCAAAAAAACAACGAACATCAGAGGTATGTCCTGTGATATAATAAACATTTTCTCACAGGAAATCGTGCTAATTCAAAAAATTTTCTGGTAGATTGTTGATTAAGACAATTCGAATTCACAACTGGTTGTTTATTGTAATAGAATATACAATCTAATAGAATAAAATCTAATAGAACTTTATAGAATTTAAGCTCACAGTTGTCCTTACAATATTATGTCCCAGCAGTTTTCTTAATATGCTTTATTTCCAGTACCTTTTATTTCTAGTGTTAACAGACACCGGCGGCCTATGAGTCAACAGTGAAAAACTCTTAGACCCGATTTTCAGAAGTATTTAGACAAAAACAGTCATAAAAATTGATAGACATGGCAATCATTTCCTTACCATCAGCATCCCGTGAACAAAAAGGCTATCAATTTTTTGAACGTTGATACTTACAATGAAATAAATTGTTTTTACCTGAAGCGTTTTTTTGGAAAAAAATTATCATTTCGTCCACATTATTCTAAAGCTTCACTCACAACTAGTGAATGAAGTTGTACAATTATTATTAATTCATGGCAACCACTATTATAGACATAAATTATAGCGCACACGTAAAAACTCTACAAGTAATTTTTATTAACTATTACCGAGTCAGTTTCAGCACAGAATATCTAACAACGTCAAATTTTAGGGACACTGTGGCAAAAGAATTACGACGAGCTCTAAAAGTCTACTGTCAATCACAAGTGAAAATACTGGTTTGTATCACTAACGACAAAAGTGGGAGTACCCGGCAATCCCTGGTCGAAGGTTATGCAGGAAATATTTCGCTATTTTAATCTAACAAATCTATAACATGTGGTGATACAGTTTTCTACAAACGAGCAACGTTTGGGCAACACAATAAAGCATTTTTAAAGATCTAGGTACAGTTGCAGGCATTATGCAGTTTGAGCTTACATCATACAAAAACTGATAAAGCCTAACTCAGGCTAACGGCTGCACTCAAGGCAACGTTTAAGGGTGTATCGGAGTTAAATGTTGCAAGCCATAGGTTTTTTACCCTTAATGATACAATCCTTATAGCTTGTAGGTTTCAAATCTATGCCCCGTTATTGTACGTACAACTAAACATAGTCAATTTATAATGTACTTTTAGTGACATAAAATCCAGCGGCCCGACAAAAACGCCTAGTTAATAATTAGCAGCAAAGATTTAATTTAGCTGGGTCACAATTCTGAAAAGCATAGTCAGCGGAAAATCAATGCAAACGCAGAACAAAAGAACATTTCAATTACCATAGATCTCCTCTTTTGTGTCCGACTATAAAAGAATATCCTCGAATTGCATTGTTTGGTGTGCGTCTTAATTTTAATTTATAAAACACTGATACCTAGGATAGACGTCCGTCAGTTCGAGAACCGAAGTAAACGTGTGTATGGCTTCTCACCTTTGCTACTACAGTAAGATATAAAATAATATATAACATACATCAAAGATGAAATAAGATTTTCGTGCAACCTCGTACAGTTGTTCAGTAAAAATGATTATTGCGTCCCGCCGTTGACTTAAACAATCGATGCCGTTCGTTGCGCCGAGCTCTCTTGTTCCGACCGCGCCCTCCGCAACATCCGCGCAAACGCTTTCGCGTGTTACCATAGACGCGATAGGCTAAAATAATGCATGTTGTTGGGCTTCTTATAGTATGTACTGTAATTGAAGACCAAAGCAAGTAATTAAAAACTAAAACTGTTACAAAGATCTCCTAGGACATATCAACCGAATGTGCACATGATTGATTTTTCTTAACTTTTTTTTAGAAATACTTCCGAGAAATTACCTATATAATTTCGATTTAATTACTGCTTTTTTACATCTAAACTTATCAGTTTTCTTATTACACATACGCGGTAAAACATACACAAAGTGCATCATCGTTCACGCTTTACTCTTACGGTAGAAGCAAATCTTTGATCTAAACATTTTAATCCTGAGCACGACTTTGTCACATACAGATATTGTACGAATGATTTAGACCAAACGCATTGTTATATTGAAGCTTAGGCGATTGGTCCATCATGGCCTGTGCTACTCCATCCTCAACGTATAACCCAGAACCATTCCAAGTTATGTGATCTTGACATTGACATTTGTTTCGTCGATAGTATCATGCATGCAAATTAAACTAAAATACAAAGTATTTTCAGAATATCTTTATTTTGTGAAGCTTTAGGGCCACCTAAGTCACGCCAATAAAAATTAAGACGAATATTGTCAAAAAAATTCAATGCATGTTAGTTTTGTTTGCTGATATAAAATAATAGTTGAAGGCCACAGTATCTATAAGCTATGTAGTAAATTTTTTACACATTGAGCTCAATGTCAACTGTTCACAAAACATTTTTAGCACTGAATATTATTATTGTTCGATAAAAATTATTGTTTAAAGGAGGATATCACGCTAGGCGCGAAACTGAAATAGATCGTTTTGTTTTTAAAATCTTAGCGCTAGCTGAAAAGATGCTTTAACTCATAACTCAAACTATTACTATGTTGTAACCTCCGTAATAAAACTGTCACGCAGTTCATTTTGAACCCTATAAATTTACCAGCATTTTAAGTAAATCACGAAAATCTCCTTAGAATGAGGTACGCAAAGTTAAGATTAAAAGGATGACTTGATGGAGCCCCTTCACACAAAAGTCTTTGTAACTGTCACAACATGAACACTTTCTACCATCGATTAATATTATTTAAAAGATAGCTCTGCAAACCCTTAAAAATTCACTAGTATTTGTTTAGATTATTTTTGAATCCTTCCTTTTATAACTGATGTGAGCTACAAGATGGCTCTACAGAGCCGATACAGTATAGTCACAGCTCATCGAAAATTATACATAATCCTCGTATAAATAGCAAAAAAACTTGTTTGAAATAAGAAGGTGGCTCCAAAGAGCCATTACGATTTCTGCAACGAGAGGACACCGCAATGGGCGGCGCTTCTATACAAAACAACACAAGTCTCAACTACACGTACCTGATGAAGATGGCAATGGTGGCACATCCCTACTTCGTACTCTACGGATTGTCGTAATGGATTAGCTAACTCATCCCATTAGTATTTTTTCCGTCTCATTTCTCCCGAGCCATTTGTTGGGATTTTGAACGAACGGGTTTGACTTGCAAATGCCGATACCCCAGAAATTATCCGAGGGGTTCGCTTCGGCTAGCAATTTTGGAGCTGTCTTTAAAAGTAACGTTTTCAAACGATCATTTTGTTCGAATTTTTTGGAAACCGCTAACTCCATAATCGCGACTTTTTGCTGATCCCACAAACTAAGCAACAAACGACCCAGCTCAGATTTTGCCATAATCTGTTAGACATGCTTAGTAAGACGTTTCATTTCCCCCGGATCGGTACATTCCATGACTGTTTTGGCAAGAAGTTTGAAGGCAAAATATTCGGCCTTTTTCAACAGGTAATATTGCTCGGATGAATTATATCTAATTCCGTCTATAATGACGGTGGCTGGGTAGTGGTTTAAAAAACAGCTGGCCTTAGTAAAGAACGGGGCCACGGGATCCCGCCGTTGTTTCGAAAGAGCCATGATCGTACTCACCGGCAAATGACGTTGAGTGGTGGTGCAGCTGAAGGCAGAATAATAAAATGCGATAATATATAAAATATATAGCACGAGTAAACAAGGCACGAAATATGCCAGTTGCTAATTTACTTGCTATGAAGGTTTTCATAAAATAATCGGTAAAATGTTTGCTTCTCTTGATCAAGTAAGTGCTATAATATGCCGACCGGCAACAACCTAGAAGAGATAGCGCACTACAAATGGGGATCCGGGTACGGGTTAGCAAGCGGCAGGGCATCACAGACTCGCATGTGCAATAAAAGCTTAACTCCTGGGTCGATCCTCCCGACCCAGGCATCGTTTCGACAACACTCGCGGATAGATTCCCGAATAAGCTCATGCTGTATGAAGTGCAAGGCGTTGCCAACAAATATGTTGAGCTTGCGAGCGCGTGTCGTGCTAACGTTAACGCGGCGGCTATCTTTCAGAAAGCCAATTTCATGGTCTTGACCGCGCGCGTCGAATACTGGATTAGAGCGGACTAGCGAAATAATCATGTATGATCGTTCGTCGCCCTGCCAACTATTTGCGCAGCCTATTTTAATTCGGGGATATATCGGGTTCAGCACGGCTTTGAGTATGTCCGCTTGCGCGGCGTAAGTAGCGTCTACACCGATTAGAGCTGGGACGGCACCATTATCAGCGATCATGATGGCAAGCAAGCGAAATATACCGGCTATTTCCGATACATTGTATAAGCTGCTGCCATGGGCCAACTGAAGGCCCTCGATGTGCATGAAGCCGATTGAGCCAATAGGTACGACAGCGACTTCAGCGGGTGCGTAAAAATAAAGCTACTCTGCAGCGGCTGCGTGAAGCTGCGTATCGCGATAGATAGTACGATTAGGCGGGCGCAAAAGCTGAGCTCGCGATCGGTAGTTCTGCGTAAGCTGTACAACTTGGCAGAAAAGTTGGATAGGAATAAGGTCGAGCAAGAATTGCATGCCTGATTCGCTTACAGCAACACGCTTGAGTAACATATTTGTAATGTACGCAGAAAGTTGCTTCATATCCCCCATTAAGATTGCCTGTCCAGCAACAGCGAGCGAGAGGACAGCTGCTAAGCGCGGTAGGTCTACTGAAGCTGCCTCCTCAACTATGAGCAGGTCAAACTTTGGTTCGCCGCATCATGGATGATTAAACTCACGCTCATATGTGTCTAGGCTATTGACAATGTCCATTATGACCATGTTTAGCGTTGCCACAATTATTTTATGTCTCATGAGCGCGCCACTGGATGTTAAACGGCAAGCTTCGTATAGCTCGCCAGAGCCACCACGTGTTGAGCAATGCTGAAGAAGGCGAGGATCGAGCACACTAGTGTCAGTACCGCGTGCGAGGTAGCGAAATAAAGCAATTGACGGTACATTGTCTCCGTATAGCCTTTCTAAGGCTTCACGAGCGCGCAACGCGAAGATATTCGCTGCGGCGTTAGTGCTAGCAACAACCAGCACCTTCTTATCTGGGTCGGCGGTTAAATAAGCTACTGCGGTCTCGGCCACACATAGCGTTTTCCCAGTACCCGGCGGTGCCTTACACAGTATGATCTTGCGGCCGCACAGAAGAGCCTCGACCACCTGTTGCTGCTCTGCGTTAAACCAACTTAGATGGTTGCGGACAAAATGGGACTGAGGTTCGTCGAGCGGTGGTACTAACGGCCCTGTAACGCTGCAGAACAACATTTCGTACGTTCTGCGCCAAGAGTTGCGATGGTATCTTAAGAAAGTTGACCGCCGGGATGCATCAGTTTCCTCTTCTCGAGGCGGTGGCGGTGCTCCATCCATAGGCTCCGGTAGAGCCGGGACAGGTTCAGGCTCTGCGCCTGGCGGTTCTAATTCTTACGACTTGTCCATTAGCTCAGCCTGCAAATCAAGTTCAGCTGCCGGGCTTTCAGAGTCGGATGAACTGTCAGACCTATCTTCTTGCTCCAGCCCTTGTTCATCCAACTGTGGCAGGTCCTGATATATGACTTCCGTCAAAAGGGATATCAAATACTCGACAGCGGGACCTCTAGTTGGTGTTATACTAATGGGCTGACGAAAATGCCTAACCGCACCCTGGTCTAGGAAAAACCGCTTAGTGCCAGCGTTTAACCTAAGGACAAGCACAACGCGGTCGCCAATCTCTCTCCTTCCAGCGATATAGGCTAAAATTTTAAACGGCCAGTCCGGGTGGATAAGTCGGATAGTTTTGGTTCGCAGTTTAAGGTGAGAAAAACTGATAGAACTGATATCCGCGGTAAGGTGGTGACTACTGGGATCCTCCGCTAAGATGTCGGCTTGCAGCGTCTCAGTCCAGTCTGGGTTTTGCAAGTCCCCCGTGGTGGTAACCCAGAGACCCTCGATGTCAGCTTTCGGTGGGTCGTCCTCCTCGTACCGAACTTGCCCTAACAGCTCAGCCAGTACCTTTATCGCGAAATTGTTCACGCTGTATGGAACGTCCTAATCCAGAGTATCAGATATTATTGCGGCGTCGGTTTCTTTATTGAATATTGGATTGTGCCGTATTTCATAGCTAATCGGCCGCGTTTCCAGTTCACTATCTTCAACGGTGCGCCAAACGTCGAAGTACGGTGCTAATGCAGGATCTGTCAAACGAACACTTTTGCAAATCCTATTAATAGCATCTTCCTCCATCGGCTGACGAGGAGGAACATGGGCACTCTCTGGTTGAAGAGCGATCCCGGCGGCATTCGGGTCCCGTCTTGTTTTCATAGGTAGCATGTCCAGTGCAGCGTATATCTCCTGGTCGGCGAATGGGTCAGTGGAATTCCACTGAACAGCGGCACGGATCGGAGTATAACGGTCCTTTGGTCCGCCGGCCAGAGTCTGGACCTCATAGCGTACCCAGAATTGGAGGTCGTAGTAATGATACCCAGGGCTCGCAAAAATTGGAAGACCTACCCTCGGTTTTGATTGATTTCGGGCACCGTTTGGGAGCAAGCGTATCTGCTGCGATGCACTGGGATTATCCAAGTTTGGCACGATTAAAGTCACGCAGTATGGACTAAAATTGAAAGCTTCGAATTGTAGTATCGTCTGCAGATCTGCTCACTGGAAAATTCTGCGGTCCGTTAGTCCAAGGCGATTCCCTAGTGAATGTTGCGACACCTTTGGTTGTTCCGGTAAAGATGACAGAGACGGCATGGGTGGTGCTGCGCAACCTAATGCCTTGCCATCCAGTTTTGGTGTTCCCATAACATTTTGCCTATAGGTGCGAAGCGAAATTTTGGCAAGTCGACGTTTATGCAATGCTGTTGCTGCTTAAAATGCGCTGGATCTGTTATGTCAACTTGACACATTGGGCACAGCGTAAGCCCGACGTCGGGCAATTGTGGCGGTCGGTCAACGTATGAAATGCGTGCATGCACAACTTCCCATAATGCGCTTGGAGCTGCAACATTCTGCGGTGAAAGCATAAGCGCACGAAGATCGGGAAGCAAGTTTTCGATAAGCATGTATTTCGCGAGACTATGTTGCGTTGTTTCATGCTCGAGCGGCGCGCCAGTAGTTGCTACGTGTGTCAGATATTGTGTCACCAACTCGGTGACTTCAACTGGTATGCCATAACGCTGTGCTATAGGTTCTAAAATCTGAGCTTGTTCGGAGTCCATTGGCGAGCGAGGCGCGAATAGTGCTTTGTCAAATTACTCAGTGTAGCGCGCTATCAAAAAAGAGACAAAAAACGATTGTATGATAACAAGGTGCCTTTACAGGCTATTGCTGCCGGAAGACAAAGAAAAATTTTTGAAATTCCTCGAAAGCGAAGGTACGCTGCTTATCACACCAAACTGGTGTTTTATCGAATACAACCTCAGCCTAGTAACAACTCTGTTTTACAGAAGTAAAAATTTATTTAATGCGACACTGTCTAGCTTTATTCAGATTAATTCGGTAAAGAAAAGTTCACGCAACTGCTACAAATCAGTGCCCTGTTAAACTCAAAGTTAATAAAGTATTGTAAACTTAATACAATAAATAAATCAGCACTCGTTTTCAACGCAAGTTTTCGGCCTAAAATATAACATGCTCTAGTGAGTTTTCTAATTGTGCTGTAAGTATGTCAGCATCATGATTCGTGGAAATAGCCAGGTTCCGTCACCAGTTTAATTAGGGCCGAGAGTTTAGTTTTGTATACTAAAAACATCGACAAGGTTAATAATTATGCGTAGATATTTAATAACAGCGGGAAAAATGTTGAAACGCGTTGCCAACGCAACGTATAAGGCTACTTTCACGAACCAAGTAATACCACATGTACGTGGTTAGATTATTACATAGAAATAAATAAAATAAATATGCGTGTGTGTTTTCTTTCCCAGTCTAATTGACGTATGTATTACGGAGTGCTCCAGGTATTTGTAATCTTGGCTTTCGTGGTCTTAGGTTATATTTATGTGTTGGCTCTGTAGTATCAGGCTCCTGATTCTCTTGTGGCTCCTCGGGGATTATGGGGAGCGTATTTATTTCATGACCCTCAACCGTAGTTTGTTTTCCTGTGGGATGCTCATTATTATTTAGAGTCAATTCTCGTAATTCATCTTCTTCCAAGTCGGGAGTTTCTTTTATTTCCCGTAAGAGCAAAGGCGGAACATATGGGCCAAAAACGGCTTTATACGCTCCACATGTACGCGCTTCGGAGATTCTTTTGGGTTACTAATAGAGTGTAAGACGACATCCATCCGGCAGTATGATCTCAGCAATTTCATACAACCCATGCCACGGTTGAGCTAACTTCTTAGTTTTGCCTTGTTAATTAAACGGCACATGTAACATGACCTTTTAGCCCACCCAATATTCAACGGGTGCTGCCTTGCGGTCATGCAGCTCCTTCATGCGTAATTGCGCTTTGAGAATATCTCGATTAGCAATCTTCGTAGTATGTACTTGTAACCAACAACAGTTAATAATTCGCCGGTGTGTTTCTGAAAGATACAAACAAAAATTTGATTCGATATGAGGAACACAAACCGGCGAAGCAGTTGAATAACATCACCACGCACCCTGAAAGAATTATTCAACATATCGAAGCAGGAAAAAGGTCAATCGACCATGAAAGAGCTCAAACGATCTTGAGTAAGATAGATTTCGATAAGACTTTATTGTCCCCATTTGAGTTAAAACAACTGAAAACTGCGATCGCTGAGAACGCGGACGTCTTCAGCACGCACGATTTGATCTAGGGCGCTACACTGAACATAGGCACCGCATCGAGACCGGAGATGCTAAGCCAATAAAGCAAGCACCGTATCGATTAGCCCATTCCTTACGCGAACCGCTTCGAGAGGACCTAAATAGTATGCTAGATGCGGGACTAATTTCACCATCAAGCTCACCTTGGGGATCACCGATAGTGTATGTAACCAAGAGTGATGGCTCACTCCGGCTCTGTGTGGACTTTCGGAAGGTAAACACAGTAGCAGAACAGGACGCATATCCATTGCCTAGGATAGACGACATTTTAGGATGCCTCCGAAACACTAAATTAATGTCTAGCTTAGATTTAAATAAGGGTTTCTGGCAACTAGAACTTGACCCAGAAACAAAGGATAAAACATCTTTCGTGACAGTTCATGGACAATACGAATACAATGTCCTACCGTTCGGATTAAATTCATCTCCAGGGGCTTTTCAACGTTGTATGTCCATGATTTTAAAAGGATTAGAGTGGGAAAAATGCTTGATCTACATAGATGACATACTGGTATTTTCACCAACGTTCGAGGATCACTTAGCAGACCTAATTAGGGTTTTCGATCGTTTTCGCAGGGCAAACTTAAAACTAAAACCATCAAAATGCCACTTTGGCCGAGGCAGTCTAAAGTATTTAGGACACATAATTAGCACGGAAGGCGTAAAACCAGATCCAGAAAAGGCAATAGCGATCGAAGAATTCAAACGTCCAGAGACGTTGAAGCAGCTCCAAAGTTTCTTAGGACTAGTGGGGTATTACCACAAATTTATACCAAACTACTCAGACATATGCGAACCACTCAATGAATTAAAACGCAAGGATGCAGTATTTAAGTGGACTCCTAAGTGTGAGGATGCATTTAAGAAACTAAAACAGGCTCTATTAGATGAACCTGTGCTAGTGCACCCTGACTTTACACAGCCGTTTATTTTACAAACGGACGCTTCAGGATACGCAATGGGTGCAGTGCTCTCGCAGAAAACTAAACAAGGCCTCAAACCCATTGCATACGCGAGTAAGGCTCTGTTAGATTATCAACGCCGCTACCCCGCAATCGAAGCCGAAGCCCTCGCGATTAGATGGGCCGCGCTACACTTCAAGCATTATCTAGTAGGGCATAAATTTCATGTTGAGACTGATCATAAACCGCTCAAAGCCTTGTTTGATAAACCACCTAGAAATTCACGCTTATCCCAGTGGCGCAGTGAATTACTGCTCGAATTCGGAGGATTCGAAATACTCTATAGACCAGGTAAAGAAAACGGCAACGCCGATGCTTTGTCGCGGGATCCTAGGTACGACCCATCCATAAGCGAGGAACCAGTAGATACATATGAAATATTAATGATGGGTCGGGGACGACCCACCGGTCCTCGTCCACCAGCAACCTGCGCAGCATGGGACCAATCGCACCTGCCGTATCCCGTACGCACAGTGACACCGCTCACAACCGGGGCGCCAACAACTGTAATAGGAAGCCCGATCGCTCCTCCAGGACAGCCAAATCCCGAAGCAATCCCATTGCACTTAGTCCCCGACACGCAAATAACTACAGTACCCCCAGCAACGCTAACCCAACAGGCAGCCACGCTAAGCGCAATTCCAATTAGGATGGATCCAGGGGAAACTCCAGTGATGTCGGTACGCACCACGACTGTCTCGGGTCCTGGAGTGGGACCTCAGGCCCGAGGATCAAAAAGGCCACACCGACCCGAGTCAGAAACTGTAGGCCAAGAGCAACCACACTACCAACTGAACAGGAATTCGATAGACTCATGAAATTAATGATGCACTATGAAACAGAAATACTACCAACCGTTAGGATCGAGGACGCACAGGACACTCACGAAAACATATACTTGCCGTTCTTTTCGGATCTCCCAGATTTTAATTTAGTACGGCTCTTACCATACATACAACGAAATGACCCAGAATTGGGTCCAATTTGGTGGTATTTATATAATAAAACACGGCCCAGGGCCGAGCTAGGTGCACTAAGGATCGAAATGCGAGCTCATTACTTCGAGTTAGCTCAGGACACCAAGATACTGTACATGCACCCGTTACAACCAGGAGACATAAATTATAAATTGTGCGTCCCAATTACATTAGTACAGCAAATACTCAAACATGAACACAACACTCTGTATGGAGGACATCCTGGCCGTGATCGGCTAATAGCAAAATTGAAACAATTTTATTACTGGAAAGGTATGTCGGAACACGCACAACAATGGATCAGGCGATGCACTCTGTGCCAATCCGCGAAGGACCCAATTTCTCGGATAACCACTGGATTGGGCAGGGTTCCGTTGGCAAATCAACCAATGTATCGTGTATTCGTAGACATACTCGACATTCAGGTTAGGTCACAAGCAGGCAACCGCTACGTTATTGCATTTATAGATCAGTTCACAAAATTCGCAATAGCAGTAGCAATAAGGCACCAAGATGCACACACCGCCGCGCACATATTTTTATATGAGGTAGTCAATAAGTACGGAGCTCCCAGGGAGCTATATTCTGATAGAGGAGGTGCTTTCACCGCACACATGTTTGAAAGCCTGTGTCAAGAAATGCAGATATTTCGGCACATGAGTCTAGCTTACCACCCTCAGGCAAATGGTGAGATCGAAAGATTCAATAGAACATTATTATATCTATTAAGGGTGAGTGTACCGCAAAATGATCATCACTCCTGGGATGTATCATTACCGTTTTGCATAATGGCTTATAATTCTTCGGTACACACAGCCACCAAATATCCACCATTTTTACTAATGCATGGGTTTTACCCTAGGTTACCCGGAGAATACGACACGCATAGTGCAGCTACAGGATACACCGGAGCTCATTCTTATAGAGCCAACGCGCAGCGCTGGATGGCTTCTGTTAGAGAACGCGCATATCAATCAATGAGAGCCGCTCAGGAAGTAAATCGGCTAAGGTATAACAGGCGAGCTCGCGAACCACGCTATCAAACAGGCGAATTAGTCTGGGTTTACAGACATGATACCACACCAGGAACATCTAGGAAACTTACGCCTCGCTGGTGTGGACCATACCAAATATTAGGGATCACCCCGCCGTGCATGCGTGTAAGAATGCATTCAAATCCGGAAGGCATGGCGCATGTAGTACACCTTAATAGAACTAAGCCGTGTTTTAGAGCTCTAGATCCAGTGCCTAATGTAGGAGATTGGCTAGGCCAGGTGCACGCTTCTGTTCTAGAAAGGGGCTTAAACGAACCAACCCAACGAATCATCGCTGATAGGGATTTTGTGACAGAAATAAAACCCGTAGATGAAGTAGCAGTACGCACCGTAAGAACTGCAGTCAGTGATAGTTCGGATACTGAAAGTATAGAGATGGGTGACCCCAACGACCCTAACCTCTATCGCCGGACATACGCGGAAATCGAGGCTGAACAAGCAGCAATGGAACACATTGAGTATCGGACGGACGACTACGAGCCGCAGAATCCAAGGACAGTCAGGAGTCGGATTCCGCTGACTGATCCGGATAGAGAAATAGAACCATCTTGGCCACCAATATCGCAGGAACAAGTCACCAGCCAAGAGGCCTTTTCATACATACCAGAACCTGGCAGCCGAGACACGGAGGTGGAATACGGACAACACACGGTACCCGTAACTACGATAGAAAGAATAGTGGCCACCAGTGAGGAGGTTCCATTCGGCGTACCGACTGTAGGTGTGGGAATACTCGAAGGACAACATTTCTACTCAGCGGACCTTACGCTGTTTACAACGCCACGAGGAGCTTCCGGAGGAATCGTCGTACCTGGACCATATACCTCAGGGGATCTACGCTACGCAATTATGCTCGCTGCTGAAGACCATCCATTATTTCAATCGCGACCAGCTGAACATATCATGGCATCACGACTACGGGTACCAATGGAGATGGCAACTCAAACCGTAGGAGACTATACAACAATGCGCCCCTATAGCGCCCCACCAGCAAGTGCCGATACACCTATGGCTCCTCACCCATATGTTTTTCGCGAGGCGCCCATGACCCAGCCGCCTTTGGGGTCGCCAGTGTCCAGCTATTTGTCGGAAACTTCCGGAGAAGGTACCACAGTGGACGTGAGAGCGGCCGAAGCAGACGACGAGTTAACTAGCCAGACATCGCAGGAACCATCATCCACCGAGCGGCTCGGCCAGGCAGGACAAGAGACATCAAGTAGCGACTCTAGGACACAACCGGGAACTTCTGACTCATTAAGCAAATTCACACTTGCCGGATCAAGTAGTGAAGCACCAGCACCCCAACAAGAAACCAGTCACCCAGTGACCTTGAGTACAACTACTCGAAGCCTCAACGGACTCTTTCTGGAGTGTCGGACGCTCCAGTCAGCAATTGCAAAACAATTAGGCACCCGGACGTTGCCATAACGTCATGGGACGCTTACTAGAGGAGGTGCGTGAATTCCGCGCCACCGGAAACGTACGGTGGCCCCGAACAGCCATCCTAGGGGACGCATTGGCACTACCGCTGCTAGAAATGGCCGATGACAACAAATGGCTGGTTAACGGATGGCCGGACATCAGCCTGGTGCGACTAGTCCAAGCCGCAAATGCCATTGTCACGCCGCAGCTCAACTGCATCATCCTGCTAGGTGGCTACAATTACATCTATCGAAAGGCGCCTCTGGAGCAGCTCCATGCGACAAACCCAAACGCAGCATTTAAGAAGGTGAAGCGCCATCTTGGGGTCTTATCAAAGCGAGTAGCACCAACAACGACCATCATTATGACGCCACCTGTACCGCGTTGGGTTGCTACAAATCAAGACGCAGCGTCCTGGACGGCCGAATTAAAACAAATCTTAATTAACCATCGTCAGCGGTACAACACGCTCCACAACGTGTTTATCCCAACGTGGCCCGTTGCATTCAACACGCCCGACGCGTGGGAGCGAGACGAGCCACACATGGAGTGGGGCGAGCGACCGCAGTTCCGCGAGCCAATGGTATCCAATTACTGCCGGCGCAACTTGCGCGAGTGGGTAAGCCATTTGGTTCGCGACGCTGAATTAAAACGCTTGGCACCCTGAGCGATTGCGAGCATGAAACCGTAGCGTTAGCGGCTAACGTGAGCGAGAAGGAAATGAGAGCATGAGAGGAAATAAGATCAATTAGAACGAGATAGCAGGAGGCGCATTGGAAAGAGTAGTCATGAGCAAGGAGCGCGAGTACGAAGCTGAGTAACGACACCAAAATGCAACTAGGGAAATAACTTAAGGTACTAGTCACGAGAAATGCAGGTAACTGAACCAGATAGGCGCAATCGGTACAACCTGGTGGGTTAGGAAACCTACCAAGCGGAAGTACAAACTTTGACTAGGATACTCGGTATAGCGAACATGTAGGACAAACTTTTAGTTAGACCGCCAGATTGCTTAAAATAAACCAAACGGGTAGATCAGCCCCCAATTTTTGACTGGAAACTGCTTGAAATGACCCCTGGGTTAGGGCATAACCGGCAGCCGGGTTTTTCCTAGGGTAAATTAAACCAAAATCGGTCGGAGGTACGTGCCAAGATGTAGATAAAATGTATATATTTGCTTCAATAATGACATTACGTGTATATTTATAACGTTTAGAACGTTGGACAAATGTAAAATGAAAAAGGGAGATACATTTTCGAAACATTAAGACATCAGACTCAAAATATTATAAACCATAAGGGAAAACTTCCAAAAATGCCGAATAATAAGGGAGAAGGGACGCGTTTTGGTGACAACCAAACAAATTGATCGTCCTTCTACCCTCGTTTCAGCAAATTTTAACAAATTTTAACAAATTCTCGGAAAATTTTCGAAACTTATTGTAATTTTATCCCCAAACGGGCTAAATTTTTGGAAAATTCTCGAAATTTACGGTAATTTTAAGCTCAAACGGGTTAAATATTCAAATTTCATACAAATTTTACCTAATGGAAATCAAGGGCTGTGCATCGCATGGAATTAATCACGCAAAATTCTCACTTTCTTTTCGTATCTCGACAACTTTAACTTACTACCATAAGTAAGGAGTCTATAAAATCAAAAATTTTTTAAGAGATGTAACAGCCCGAGATTTTCAGGATTTTATCAGGATATATAAAAAAGGAGAAAATAGCCAACTTTAGGTCAGAACAAGGGGTAAAGCGTCATGGGACGGGCGATCGGATACCGATGGAGCATGACCCGAGTATTTTGTTATGTATTATCATTCGTTGTTGTTATAAAAATAAAATGCGTCATGAATGTAATTTGCCATATCGTCATGCTCCACCCGCCCGAGGTGCATGGGTTGATCTTGGCACCAAAACGGAGTACATGTGATCTCAAGTATGGTATCCGGTCGACCCTAAGTGGATTCAATAATGTTATATTCGTGTGATATGGAATGTTGTATTATTGTACGTTTTATGGTAAAAAGATGCAGCGCCGCGTGTCTGGATGGGTTTGAACATTACGCAAAATTTTTATCCAAAATTCAAACGGGGAGAGTTTTTTTCCTATTTCAGTTCGGATCTAGAGGACCCATCCTGGCATGCGGTTGCGGAATAATTAAATCAATAAGTAAAGCGAGCAATCAAACTTTAGGGGCAGAAAAGCGATGGAACTCCACTCAAGCGTAAATTTTATAAGGCCTACTTAAAAGCAAAATTTTACCGGTTTTGAACATCCCACGCCAAGCAAGGCTTATCCCATCGTTAATAGGGTTCCCTAAGGCTTCACAATTTTGCGATCGGGCCGAGCTGGCCCCTACTGGTAAGTACTTAGGGACCCCCAACTAGGCGTTTAAACACCCAATTTTCAACGACCCAAGTCTCAGCCAAAACAACCAAAATTCCCCAATTTTTCGGTCTCTACACCTACATGGGGTCTTACCCTATGTATTTAGTCGAAAACCGGGGCCTCCTAACTTAAACGGTCCGCGCAGGACCCGGATAACCCCATTGGGACACTAAAATTTTCTGTCTGTGACTCATAAAACGGCCTGTAGCAGGCCACCTATTGGATATATGTCAAATTTAATATTTCTATCAGTAGGCGACCAGCCAGGGCTTGAACCTGGTCCCGCCCCCGGCCGCCTACGATCCCTAGTCATCCAAAAAACCTAAATAATATAAAAATTTTGTAATAACTTTTAAGCGCCCTGAGCGCTCGTATATTTTGTCGCTCGGAAAATGTTGCGCCGACCAGCGCAAGGTTTAGCAGTCGCTGGCACATCTCGGCCAAGTTATGTTGTTGGTCGTAAGCGATATGTATAATACGACGATGAGTGCCCACTGCCGATTTGTTGTTATTGTTCGTCTGCCATAGCTTATCGGTTTTCTATGTACATATATGTATTTAGATGTTTTGTTGTTAGAATTTGAAATTTTAAATTTTGCGCGTTTCGAAAACCACCAAAGAAGGAGATACCAAAGAAGAGGGGTGGTGACGAGGCTATAAAAGGAAGGGGCCCGACGCAGCGTCGGAGCCAGTCGAGTGTTAGCACAGACCAAGTGGTCTGTTTTCTGAGCTGGGCGGTTGTCGCCCTTTTGTTTTATGAGAAGTTTAGGTTTGCGCTTTTCGTTTCTTTTCCATTTTTCCTTTCCAGGGGTATCTCCTACTGTGTATAAACAGGACGGAGATCCCCCTGGTGATTTTCCGGCTTTTCAAAATTTATTAGCAAGGGCTGCCCTTGCGGGTGCGGGGTGTCCAAAGGACGCTCCATGCTCCCGTAAGTGCAGTCCCAACAAATTCAAGAAAATTATGAGTTAGGTTGCACACAAATCTTACAGTCTCGACTGGTTCCCCGCTCGCCGGGTCGCTTTTTCGCTTTAGACCCGGAGGGCGAAAAATTTATAACTTTTGTGATGTGAAGGAGGTACGGAATGAGGAGTACACTCGGGGAAGGGGAAAGGACACAGGGACATGGGAGGGGTAAGGAAATTGAAGAAAGAAAAATCTAGTAGCGTGTTGACCTGGAGGCAGCCGCTAAGGCAAATGAAAATTGAGCATAAGTGTAAGTTGGTGCTAGGCTACCCTGTCAAAATTACGAGCATTTAATCCCTGAGCGTTTCATTCAAGCGTTCCCGTCAAGTCTTCTCAAAGACCCAGTCTTCCAGGCCGTTTTAGACACGGTAGAAGACTGCAATAATTTTCATCGAACAGTTTAAGATCCCGCCACAAATCGGCACTATAAAACAATTCTAACTTTTCAAATGACCTTCAAGAGACAATGGAGCTTCTTTCGATCCGTGCTCCATCCGTGCTCGCTTTCGAAGTCGTAGCTTGAGTCGAGTCTAAGTTATAGGAAAATCTGCAGGAACAACTCCAGGTCACACGACTTAAAGACCCAGTAATGGGGAAGAAGAGAGCGCGGTCCGCTCAGGACGGACGCAGTCATTTGCACGCAGGGAGCATTTTAAAGAATTAAAGAAGGGAACCCCTGACGCTAGCCCCAGAAATTCGAGCCTCTATTCTGAGATTCGTTCCGCTCCGAACAAAAATTTCAGTCAATTGACCCCAAAAGAATCCAGACGGGTCTCAGGCCGTTTTAGACACGGTAGAGCACCCCGTCACGTATTTTTACAATAGAACAATCATCGATGGGTTGATGCGGCCGCTCCATAGGGAGTGACGTATCAGGACCTTTCGTGCGTTGTTGTCCCCATTTCTTACGGCTTTGCAAATCTATTATTCTAACCATGCAGGGGTATCCGAAGAGTTTTCAAGCTTAAATCACAAATAGTTTCTTCTGGTACGCAAACTGAGCAATTCATTGAGGGTGCGGCAGCACGCGCCCTATTCACGCTTGCAAATGACTGCGGGCCTTCCGCTAACTCAAAGTTACTCAGAGAAGAGCATGACCAAAACAGGAAATGTGACGGAGTCAGCTGCAGCGTATAGACAAGTCAAATATTAAGGTAATTCTTGTGCTCGCCCCTGTTAGTCGAGCGACGACCCTGAGGAGGACTCAAAGCACTTGTGTTCCCCAAACTTTCAGAGATGGAAAACTTATGGGCGCGGACCCATAGACCGTTTAGACACGGCGGGTTTCGATACAGTGCCATCTTTTCATGTCAAAATCATCAATTCAAGAGATCGTTACAAGACAGATAAAATTCGGGAGACGCGGCAGCGCATCCCTCTTTTGATGACGACCCGCATTTGAAGCTGACCCTGGCGCACGCAGAGCTGATAACAAACTTTCATTACAAGTAAATAGCAGCTGACGTCCGGCCTCAAAATAGCAAACGGCACCTAGGTGGAGTACAGGGTGAAACAGGGAAACGACAAGAGGATGCCCGATAGTTCAGGGCGTTTTCATGAGCGAAGCCAACCAACGGTCGGCAAGGAAAGTACGATTCTACGTCCTGTCAGGCGGGTAAGGGGGTCCACGGGGTACAAAACGTAAGCGCAAGCTGAGGTGATTTTTACGCGGGGTTTAGTCAGAATTCACATCACCCGTTCGGTACCTCATTATATCATGGGTTGCCCTGCGAGGCACCTATACATTTTGCTGTATATAAAAGATACTTGTTATTGGAATGTCATAACTTGCAAGTTGCCTAAATAAAGTTTAGCGTGTGAAACTCATAGTAGGCGATATATGTTTAGTGTAGTGATTAAACCAGCATTTTGAACCACAAAGATCCGAAGTGACCCTAAGGCATAATTTTAAAACTTAGGTTTAGTCCTGAAACTCATAGTTAGGCTCGTTAAATAGTTGGTGCACGACTTTACTCAAATTTTACTCACGCTAGACAAGAACCCTGGGGATTGAGCCCCAGGTGTTCCCTCAAGCTATCGGCCCGGCAGGAATTCTCTTGTGGAACCCCCCCCCCCCAATTTATTATCAGGATTAGGCTCTCGTGCATCAGGCTAACACTGGGAATCACGCATCCATTTAGGATTTAAGTAGGATCGAGGGAAAGGCGAGTCAGCCTTATTACCTGTGAGCAGGCTTAGGGGTTGACTCTCCCTCAGGGGGACCTTCGTACCACTAGATACGTGGGCCAAAATAGGGGCCAGGCCGAACACCCTAGTTAACCCGCCGGCAGCCTGCTAAGCTAAGCGGTTCCCTTAGGTCATCGCATACGTCACCGGGGAGTCGTGGAAGCCGGGGTTGTCCGGGCACCACGCAAGGAAAAAATGGTGGTGCAGCTGGGATCCCTTAGGGCCAGAAATGGTCCTAGTACAACTTATAAGTGAGTTAACTGTAAATGGCTGATGTAACCAAACCATACAGCTACCACCGTTATATTTATATGATTTATATTTAGTAGCATTATTTCATTTACAAAACGTTATTTTATTCGAGATTTTGTTTATGCAATTTAAAGCTAGTGAATTAAATTGTAGCTCAAACCTTTTGTGTAAAACTAGGGATCCATGTGTTAGCCATTTCATGCGCCATATGGAAGGATTGTGTCGTACCCAAACGACCTGCTTCATCGCTTGCGCGCGGGCGCTGATTGTTTTATCCACCAAAATGAGCGAAAAAAACGCGCATGCAGTACAGCGATAATAAACATTGTTGATGCATTGTGTCACAAAGCTTCGAATGCGTAAAAGTTTTATGAACTCAAGATTGTTAATCGTTCATTATCACTGACATCTAAACAAACGGCAGCTCCAGTGGAAAACACCACTAACCTCCTATAGATCCGATCAACAACGCTTCTCCGGGCGTTGTTACAGGAGCGATGCCAGTAATACCGACCAAGCCACCAAGAACAGAGTTAATCACGTAGTCGATTGAAATTTTTCCCTTCTTAACCAACATCGACAATCCAATTCCTACAAGGCCCCCACCAATAGCTCCATTCAGCGTTGTTACCGAAACTAGAGCTGCTGCGCGCCATAAATTTCCGGTCATACCAAACGTTGAACCACAATTAAAGCCAAGCCAAGCCCACCACAGCATGAACATTCCGGTCAAGCTTGTAACTGGAGAACTCATCTTCAAGCGAAAGATAGAAATATAGCTTTTATGTTCTAAGTATATATCAAACAATTTTGGTCAAACATGGTGTCATCCATTTTAGCTTGTGTAAAAGCCAGAGACAACACTTTGTGCAAAAATGTCCAACGTAGCAAATGAAAATGTACTATACAAATCTCGAAAACTGGTGGTTGCACAAACGATTCCTATATGTTGAAAATTGCTCTATGCAAATTAAATTTATAAGCGACATTTATTTCAAACTGCGTTTCTGGTAATGTTTTTACGAGGTCATGATTTCTCGAAAACTAAAATTATTTTTTTGTCATAAAACGAACTATATATTATGGGCACGTATAACCGCGGCTCAATACATTGGTTATAACTTCACAATTTAGTTCTTATGATGGCACATCGCATGCATAAGCGAGGAATTTCTACAAGTGTATATTTTCCGATATTTCTACAAGTATATAATATTCTACAATATGTTTTAAGACAAATCTTATCATAACTAGTAACTACTGTTTTGCGTAAAACCCGCTCAAGTTTTTCATGGATAAATTAATGCATGTTTATTATGAAATTAACAAACTTTTGCTGCGTCGGTAATTTGTATTTCGATCGTTTGGCTGAGCGTTTCATAAACTGTTCAGTAAGCATTTTTGAAGCTATTGCTTGGCTCTTTAAGGAGTCTAGTAAAGATATCACACCCTCACGCACGGGTAAAATTATAGCACGTGATGGACTCTGCCAAAGTTACACCTTCGCAATGTATATTGGGTCGATTGGACGTATTCGGATTAATGCATATAATTTTTGTAGAAATATAGTAGAGACTCACTTGAAATTTATCCGGCATGTCGAAGCGCTGTCTCCGCGGGCCAAGCATTAGGGCAGCCACCAGCGCCGACACTCCACCGGTCAAATGAACTACGCACGTTCCAGCAAAGTCAAAAAACCCCATTTGACTAAGCCACCCGCCTGGGTAGCGATCGGGCACTCCAACGTTCCATGCCCAGCACGCTGGTAAACAGTAAACGACAGTATTGAAAAAGGAGAAAAACATATACGCAGAAAGCTTCATTCGTTCAGCAACTGCACCACTTACTATCGTTGTCGCTGTAGTTGCAAAACTGAACTGGAAAAAGTATTTGGCGTATTCGGTTCCGACGGAGTTGGTCGACAACGGTGCGACAAAGAAGTAATCGCCGTAGCCGGCGAACGCGTTCGACGGTCGACCAAAACTCATTGAGTAGCCGAACATCCAATAGCTCAACTAGAATTGAAAAACTTCAGCATTTGAAGATTTCCTCCTCTAATACAGAGACATATAACTAAGATGTACGTAGATATTTTGCTTGTATTGTCATTGAATTTGATGGAGAATATGAACAGTAACGTATTTTGCATTGTTTAGTGTTATAGGTTTGCCAGAAATAGGTTGGCATAGATCGTTGCCCCAGAAATAATCCGAGATTGTTAGTCATGTAATAGAGAAATATGTCTAGCGCCCCCTCTCTTCACCAAAAATTTGGCAAATTAAGAAATTACCAAATTGGTCGAGTAGGTATACATATCTACTTATAATAACCAGCATCCGCATAATCTTTTAATGGATATAAGATGGTACTCCATCACTTCAACTCAGTTATTTTCAATTTTACTGCACCCCGCCCCAGATATTTTCGCTTTTTGTGGCGTTTGCGCCCATTCCATAACTAAAGCTTGATAAGCATTGCCAAATTTTTTTGTTTTTACAGCGATTTTAATACCACTGGTAACTTGGAAAGCAAGGGAAACCGATCTAGTATAGCTACCTTGCCCTTAGCGATCACTTCTACGCTTTAAATGCTACGGTGACTTTCGTTATATATTAAAATGGAAGTACTATTCATTTTATATGCTAATTACCAGAAAGACGAAAACGTTTGAAATTTATAAATAACATATTTTAAGAAAATTATATTTTGAAGAGTAAACTTTACGTTGTAGGATCACAACACGGGCCCTACATGATACGTATATGCCACTTAAATACAATTCCTATTACCGTATTTAGCTAAAACAAAACCCATAGACACAAAATAAACCACGCCACACTGGCCTGGTTGTGTTGTGGAGGCAATCTGCGTATATTTGGAGATCCAAAGGACGGACACGTTTATATATACTTTACTTGTTTTTGGGTTTGTTTTGGACTTCACATATGGTAGAGCTTGTTACATATTATTGTACTATATTTTAGATGCTTCTACTTCTCTTCCATTCATGCAGTCATGCTAATGTGTTGTAATTTCTTTTTATAGTAGATGATACATTTGTGCGTATTTTCAGTATAATAGAGGTTGATTCATGATATATTAAAATATTGGTGTGACATAGATTATAAACTATTCGAATTTATGATTATATTTTGTATATAATCATTATATATTTTATATACACAAAATAGAGACTTAAATACATATTGAAAACGTGACAAAATCTGACTATTTTAGGTGCCAAAATTTATAAATTTTTGCTCCGGTACCGCCCTTCAGGATTGGTAACCCACGAACTCTGGAGTTAAAGCAATGAAATCAACGTGTCTAATGAGCTTACTAACCCTATAACCCTATGGCTCATCCAACAAGCAAAAAAACTTGATTTGTAATAAGTATTGTGGCTCATGCGAAGCCTGTGTCGCGAGATATTGGTTCCAAGACACTAGTATCTATATGGCCTAATTTAGCAAGGAACCTTAAAAACTTTTTTTGCAATTTTGACATGGAATATGGGGATGTGATCACTTTCGCTATCGAACAAAAACAACTGTTCAAAATCCATTCATAAAATGATGGCTTGTGATATCGACAGACAAAACGGAATTTTAATTATATTTCCCATGTGCACTGTCAGTGGAAAATCCGCTCGCTTCGCTCGTTTAGTTGCAATAACGACGCCTTGCTACGTTTTCTCGATTACTGTTATATTTTTTGATAAACTCATACTCATTGAGTGACGTTGGGATGGAATTGCACAAACCAATGCACAATTAAATAACTTAGCTAATTTTCTCCAATATAGCTGAGTCAGAATAGACTTTAATTTCAGGTGACTCAGCTAGCAAGAAAAAGGGTTTTAGTAAACCATAGTACTGCCTAGACAATTTTTTCCGCTAGCTATATGGCCTACGTTATATATTTCGCAAAGTGCAAATTAAAGAAAATGCTTTAAACCGTAGGTGTCTGAGATCCGTGGGCTAGTTGTTAACTAGTCCCGGAGGTGCAGACCAGGGATAGTCCAAATTATTAGAAAATAACAATTCTTATGTCTTACTAATATTGCCAAAAATTTTACTAAAACTTGCAAAAATTGACAAAAATTGCTGATTTTTTTTTTCAAATGGTAGTGGGTGGTTGCATGGTCTTAGGGGGGTTAATATATGTTGCTAAGGCAGTTCGACTAACGCCCCTTACATAAAGGCACACGTGTCCAAGGTCTGTCGGCTCAGTAGGTAGATGATTTTATCTAGGGGTTTAGGCCAGGGGAAAATCAAAACGTTTCCTCCGGCTCTCCAATTTTAAATCATAATATACAGGTTTTCCAAAATTTAGTCTTCAGATTTTTGTATTTTTGCTAAAACCGCTTAACTTTCCACACTCTTTCGGTACTGATGGACTGTGTATCGCAGGAGGTACATATAACTTAGAGATGGGGTGGGTTGATCCTTAGTCGGGTAAAATGTACTGCCATTTAAAACCAATCACATCTGGCGAAACTGGTAGGATATTTTGGTTCTGTTTTCGGTGGTATTGTTTTCGAATGCTGCCAGTTGTATCCAACAGAATTAGATAAAATTTTTTTGGCTCTACTTCAGCATTTCCTTACTCGGCACAACTTTGCGTGCAGCGACTCTAACAAATCGAAAAAACATACACCTCCCAAACAAACATCGACAACGTTTTTGATCATAATATTGGCAACATTTTTCGATGAAACACAGCCGCATTCTAGCATTGCAAAGCCGGTTTGCATCGTTAGAATAAGGAATCCGCACGACAAGATCCAGGCTGCGTCATCGCCGGTTATCGCTTCACCGTCACTATCACCAAGATCTTGGCTTGGTTGTGGTGTTGTCCAATTTAAAGAAGCTAAAGCACATAAGGATTAAACGCTATTTTACTGTAACACTCGTAATGTAGTGCCATCATTTCCGCTTTTTGTTTTAGAGCACATGTTATTTGTGCATTGATATTAAATAGTTGCTCGACCACTGCTATATAACGACTTATACTAAGACGAAGAGCGACTATCATGCTTGTTATCAGTTACCATAAAATGTGAAAGGTGTGCATACATTAGGAATCGATCCAAGTTTTAGTTTCTTACACAGTCGTCGAATCGTCCTGAAAAAGAGGCTACCGAAATGCGATCCAACATAAGTGCCAAATTACAGTAAGCTAAGTAGAAGAAGCATCTGCACAGTGAATCGTGAAAAAATCGTCACTGTGAATGATTAAGACACATGCAGCCTAGGTTTGGTTTTCGGATTGGACTTTGCTTATCTTTGATTTATGTTCCAATACATGTTTGCTTTTTTAACGAAGCAGAACAAATTTGTTCATAATCCGAATTGGAATCGTTGATAGCAGAAAGATCAATCGATTTGATGAAGGAATAACGAGTTCCGAATTATTACACTCATAATTTTTCCTATAGGCTTGATACATTTTCGATTAAAACGCTATTGTCTCAATAGCCAAATGACATGAGAATTTTTTTATAATCAATGTGGCATGGGTTCAAACCCTATTCTGGCCTAAACATATTTGTGACTGTTTCTGTTTTGTATGTATGATTTATCTGTTGAGGTTAGTTAGTTTCGTAACCACCTGAAGTATTGTTCCCAGCGAAACAAACTTGGTTGTGAACCAAGTCCCAATTAAAATCGGAGGCAGGCGCGTTTTTGTAGACTCACAAATATTCTATATATATAATCATTAAAAAATTAAAAAAAATTTTCTAACTATTGTATAAATCTTACAATTTTATTTAGCTCAGCATTTATACGCATAAGTTGGGCGAATGCGTGGGAAATAGGCTTTATTCGTATGTAAAACCAAGGAGTTAGCTTAATCTAGTTTTCAAACAAATACAGGAAACTGAAAACAAACCTTAGTCAGAAAAAATTGAGAAAGAAATAAAGGGAAAATGGATAAAGAAATAAAGCAAATAAAATGGGCTGTTTTTATGATAGTCGCCAAATGGTAAAGTATCTGTTTCACAGTGATAGGAGCGGCAGTTCCACCCTGGTACAGCACAGAGTTTTCTTTTATTATTTTTTACATTTGGTTTAGAGTAATTAACGAACTATCTTTTTGCCACAGAATGAGGGCTGTGTCATTGTTTTCTATGCCAATTGATCACACTGTGCGTACACGTCGCTCTAGTGAAACTAAATGTCAGCAACAGGGTTCACTATCCTGTGGTATATCTTTATATTCTGTACCATTCCAACTGATTAAACTTCTGTGCCAGCATAAACATGGATTGCTGTATGCTGGTGTTACGCATTTTGTTATGAAAAATTTTTTATCTAGCTCGTGGAAAATCTTGCAGTGGGAATCAAACCTTTGTACTCGCAGCTCGAGTGGACAATGTTAAGTTACCCCTGCTTTTTCAAAATATACGTATAAGCAGCATGAGTTATAGCTGCACTTTATAATAGCTAACTGATGGCTTTTGCGACACCAAACCAGCGATTTGAGTCATACTAATTTTATAGACACTGTCAGTTTATGAGTATATTATCGAAAACTTTATAACATTAAAGCGAAAAGAATTAAGCTTTGACATACCTATAGCGTTTACTGTTAGGCTTCGAGATATCTATAGAGTGTACGAATTTGCAATATTATGACACTTCGCAATTTAGAGTTTTAATTATTCATTGTCCAAACCATATTCAGCTATCTTACCAGTCCATCACTTCTCCACAACGAACAAACTTGAAATTGAGTTGCCACGCTCAAATGGTACTCAAAATTTAGATTTCAATTGTGGCTTTAACAAGATATAACATATTTTGAAAAATCTGGAAAAATCAGAGAATATATATTACATGGAAAGGTGACGTGAAATGTTTTGTAACATCAGTAAAAATATTGCTACAGCAGCCAGGTTTTAGCTTGGTAAATGTGCTTACATTAGTTGTAGAATAAAACTAATAAAATTTTGTTTTATCAACTTAACAATACCAACGTTCATAGTTGGTTCAATGAAATGCGGCAGAACATAAAATGTTGCATGCCATCCAAAATTACTATGTAGATTATCATCTGATTCAGATTGATGAAGCACAACATATCTGATTGTTTGTATAATGTACTAGCTGTTCTATGTTCGATTTACTTACCATTAGACGTATTCATTTGCTAGGAATCTAGAATCTGTTTTACAAGCAGTTGCGATACTAATGCTATGATTTCGGTTTTTCATTACATATATTAATATTAGATCAATAGTTATGTTTTAGTTTACATTTAACTTCATTATATTTACTTTTTAAAATATTAGAATACTAAATTTCTTATAGTTATTCTTACTATAAAACTGTTTGTAGTGACAATATTTACTATTTTTATCTATAATATAGTTACCAATTCGACAACATATGCGTAAATATATCATTAATGCATCATTTACCTTAAGATGTGTGTACCTAGATTTGACTGTGTGACAGAATCCGGCTAGTGCCGTTTTGGCATAGTCGATCCCGGCTCTTGCAAAGTATAGTGCTTAGCCTAGCTAGTTCAGCACGTTTGTGCAGCCCGGGCAGTGCCGTGTATATATTTTTACAGACAACGTTGGCCATTAGACCATATTTATTTAGTACTAGTATTATCTTTATTATTTTGAGTGTTGACTATGTATTTCGTAACAGGAAACCTTACTTACTTTTTACCTTGAAATCGTATTAGACATACCGAAAAATAAATATTCAAATTTTTAAACCAGGTGTAGCTAACGCAATTATTACGAAAGTCTAACTAATAGCTATCTCCGGAAATGTATTTATGACCAACATAGCGCACTAAGGACATACTGATGATTTCTCGAACTGTCTATACACTTGGACGCGCGGCGTTAATGTTTAAACTTATATAATGGGCTATTTTCAAAACCCTTTTCCAAATTTAACAAATTCTTCTTACACTATGGCTTGTTTGTTATACAACGTCCTTAAGTGTTATGTTAGCTTTAATATGCAGCCGGAGCCGGCCCGTGAAACGATTTTAGACGCTAGCTCGGATATTAACTCTCATATTTACAGGGCCCAACACGGCTCGGAATATGTCATCACAGGTGGTCCAGGCTAGCCGAGCTGAAAATTATCCCGCAGCAGGCTTCGACAAAATCCGGCCCTAGTGCGCATATCTTAAGGTATATAAACGCATATGTGTTGCAAATGTGACGAAATTATTGAGAATTATTGTCTGCGAAACGCAGCAACTAAATAAAATCCCAACAACAGTACTAGCCGGCCGTAGGAAAGTCACGATTTCATAACATTTCAATACTCAAGTTGAGTGTTTTTCATAAAAGAAATTTGTCACATTAGCCTTTAATATTATGACAGTTTATACCAATTCCCTATACTTAATGGCATACTGTGGGAGAAATCACTTGCATAATTCATGCCACATAAAAATTCATAATCCTGCGAATCGTTCAAATAGTAAATGCTATGATAAAAATCTAAAACGGCAAGATAAGGCTAGAGCTCAAAGCGGAGAGCTTCCCCTATAAGGCTATCATCTAAGCATTCGGTTATTGGTGCAGCGTTTTGCTTTAGTTATAATTTATGTACATCGTGCTTTAGCTAGTTTTTCATACTTTAAGATCTAACTTTCTAAAACCAACAAATAAATTGTTGTTAAAACAAGTCAGACGTTGAGAATACCATGTTGGAATTTGCCCCTAGTGTCGTATTACATATCTGTCGCTGTTTTGATAGGGGATTCAACGACAACATATTATACCAAAAATATATACATAATAATTGTCTCAAAATGTTTTTTTGGGTTTTGGCTGCACTTAGTTGGTCCGTTATATTATTAATGCTTGCCTTACATGCCGCGGCGTATGTTGTAGAGCCTGAGCAAAAAAATCAAAAACATAGCTACATCCTAATGGTGGTGAAAAAATTGGCATGAATTAAATCAACTACACACTGCTTAACATTTAGATCGTGCGGTTTTGGGACACCAGTATAATCGAATGCAAAGCAGATGTCCATCGTTCGATATTCGAAATTCTAATGAAAGCTAATACATTCCAAAATTAAGGCAACATTTTGCTGAAGGCAAATATTTTTTTGTTAGCACACATACCCTTTAGACAGGTAACCATGGAGGTGCAGGTGGTTACCATTACCTAACATTCAAATTTCCTATGAGGACACGCAGACACTCCCTCCGCATGCCGATGGCGCACGGAATGTTTTAGATATCATGACCACACTGGAAAATGATAAATATCAGAAAATAGAATGGAATAAATATATAAAATTGGTTACCGTCCTGCCGCATTCTTCCCACACCCGCCGGGACTTACCACCTACCACTAAAAATATGTACTTTCGAAGCCTAATGCCTTAACTCTATTATTATAAAGTCCTCTAAGTTTTCTTATACATGAAGAAGTTAAGCGACCTAATATGTTCTGGTGTTGATGGAAGGATAGCTATGGCTGTACCACCGATTGCTGAAACATCGCAACTATTGTCAATTATAATTTCTCTTTATACTGCAGACATCAATACAGTGTAATTCAACAATGTATTGGATACAAAACACATTAAAATACGTTTGGACTATCAAAAGTTTTATCATCTCTTCAGTAAAAAGTGAAAGGGCTCATTACATTAGCTAATGTGCGCATTAATGACTGTTATAAGGAAAAAGCACAATTAATTTGTTACGCCAGCAATCATTCCAACGTTGACTTTTTATAAGCGTAACCCGTTAATTTTTATCATCAACAGCTGTGTTTAATTATTTACAACGGTACAAACTGCTTTATTAAACTAACACGGTAGCCAAGTCACATTGAGGGACAATTCGCTATACGGTTATAAATGTGCGTGGATTCGGTGGCTGCGCTCCAGGTTTAATTTTTAGGTGAAGTGTAAGGCTTAGGTAATGACATATGCTTAGGCTTACTCTAAGGCTTAGGCTGAGCTTATCTAGAGCGGTATGGTTTACTTCTCGCTTATGCCCCTCAAGATCACTTTGACAATTCCGGACATAATGAAATGTTAGAAAAAGTCCTGGATTTATTTCTATATCACTGCTTATTTGTAGCTTTTATATCTTCCAAGGTATGGTCGGCTATTCCACTGCTTTAGCCCTCTTCGGGCCAGGCTTCACAGGATTAGAATCATAAGCGTAAGCTTATCAACCTAAAATTAAACTTAAGAAAACATTGAATCCACATTAATCATCATCCTTTTGTGTTTCTTCAGCGGGATTAATAAGTGGAACGTAATATATAAATAAATCTAGCAATTGTTTCACACTCAACTTACCTTTCGCGGTTGTAATCAAATTTCATTTATTACATAATACATAATATTACATAATTTTATTATTGCTTTTAGAGCGGTTGTCGAATATCTAAGGCAATGATCAGTTTATGAGAAAAAAACATTTTGTGTGCTCTGAGGTGGATTTTAATAAGCTGTCCAGAAATTAATGTAAACAATTTAGTTACTATATTTTGGAAATATTATTAGATAAGTATTTACGCTTTTGCGAATAAGTAAATATACATTCAATATTTTAAATAAATGTATTAAGCTTTAATTTCTAAATACTTCAAATATTAGTGAGCTGCTAGATTTTTTGAGAAAGAGCAGTCCCAATTTGTTCTTCCGATACCCTAGACTTCTGGAAAATTTTTTGTAGTATTCACTGATGCTTACATTGTAATGTAATGTCAAAATGCTATACAGTCACTCATCATTGGATATATTTTGTACAATCTTATTAGGAAGTTGATACAATCGTTCATTTCCTAACACATAACCTATTCGGTATGTTCTTTAAATTGAATTAAGTCATTCTTTAATTGTTTCCCGGTATTAATATGATTGTGGCGCTGATTATCTGACCTACCTCACGATCATCTATGGTTGCATAAGCTTTTCTATGGATCTGCAATTCCATCACAAAACAAATGGCTTTCGTGAAGATTTCTGAAGTTAATATCTGCTTTTTTCCTGTTTAATCACTACATCTGTAAAGTATTCCGTATTTAGATTCAGCGTTGAAATCTAGCTCGCTACGCAATAGCTAAATGAATCATGTCAATTGCCTCCCCAATAGGACAGGTGGAAAACTTTACATGAGTACATTAGCAGCAAAATTTAAAGTTAAATCGTGATCCCAAGCAACGCGGAAGTTGCATCTTAGACTCAGGTTTAGAGTTAGGGTCAGTCCCAGGCCTAGGTTTAGTCCTAGGCTTAGAAAGACAAAACATAATATACCATTATTCGATGAGGAAAACTTTGCATGGTTACGCTAGGCGGAAACTTGATATGATACCAATAGCTGAATATCAGAGATAACTTATATCTTTTATCTGAGTTCGAGTGCAACTGGGCGGAGTCTAGAATTACGTCTCACTCTGGCGCAGCAGTTGTTTCAATAACGGAGATCGCGGATCGAGTAGCTAAGAATACTTTATTTTTCTGTAAAATTTAACGAGCTATAAATGCAGCAGGTTGATAGAGAATCATGGTTAAAAAGCAAAAAGAACGAAATATAAATTTCTCCAGCCTACTGTAAAATTCGTGAGCAAATTAACCAGACTGATTAAGGATCTCTTAGCTGCAAATGTAAATTCTTTCACATAACAACACATCTGTGAAATATAGAATTTATGCGGCTTTCACGTTACAACGTTCCTAACGTTTGGAAACTATTTACCCGACACAGTGTCAAGCAATACATTGACAACAGGGTGTCTTGAAGCCCTCATGTTTTTGATAAAAATTTTCAAGTCTAAAGGCTGGTTGGCTAGGATTATTGTTACGACCGTCTCAAGAACACTGTATCTTTTTGGAGTTTTACTAATGCTGTGTGGCATACCATGTTATCAACATATCTTCTAGAAGAAAACGGAAATTTCCAAAAACTAACATCAACACAATTGTATTATAAACCGCATTAGCTACAGACTGCGTCCACTATAATAAATGGTGAAAAAATGGCAAGATAGGGCTATGTGCGACACTGTAAACAAAAGTGTATTAGCTAATGGTGCGTCATATACCCTCAGAAATTAATTTACGACATGGGTGTGACAGTGATTGTCTCCATAGCTACATACAGCATACATTACTGTAATTCGCGAAAAAATGGTAGCTAAGGTGTGTTCGACCCCGTAAACAAAAAATAGTAGCTAACAGTGCGTCATATACCCTCAGTAATAATTCATTTACAACGTGGGTGTGACCGTGATTGTCTATAGTGTAGAGTCCCTTCTCCAGGATACAAAAGTTCAAAGCAGCGGCGACATTATAACAGCAACGCTTCATTATATAAACAAGCATCTCGCGCGCGCGCGTGAAACGGAGCGAACGTTGTTTCATTTATAGTTATTATGTGCAAAGCATACAAGCGTTGTGCATAATTTTATGTGCGCTGAAGTGCGTAAACATACGTGCGCTGAAGTACGTAACACCGTGAAATTTATGGAACAATGGCCAAAGAGTCAGGATTACCGATTCTTGATGTGATAGGAGTTAAGGAATATCATCTATGCTGCACGTCATAAAACCGATAAATAACTTACCTGAAGGCGCACAAATGCATATGAAAATTGATGACGAAAGGCGAAATATTTCAGTAAATAGGGTGCATCAACGGTTAATCTTTGAGCCTTTGAAAACCTCTGAAAAACTATAGTACTCAGGTGTTCAATTCCAGATGAACACGCCATCGCATTCAACTTAGCGAAAAATGTATAGACCGTTCTATAAATGCACTGAAAGAAATATTTTGACAGACAACAGTAGACAGACAATATCCTGGAAATTGTGTTTGTTGTTCCTAAACCCATTAGAAACAATTCAAAAGTATGAGATCTCAGTGGTATACTATAACCAAAATAAAACAAACCAACTTATCGAAACCATAAATATACACCATTCGTGACGCCATGCACGCAATACACAACCAAACAAATGAATACGGACTACATTTTGGAAGTTTGTGGATAGTGATTCCGCTGAAATCCTGGAAAACGGGTCAGGTTGGACTCTAGACAGCAGAGCTCTAGAGTTCAGAGTACTTGATCACCTCATTGGTACTCGTTGTAAGGTAAAACACTTAATAACATGAGTAAATTTGAGAATCCATATGTTTGGCAAAAGGTCTACGAAATATATCCGTCTCCGCAGCAGGTTAGAGAGTGGTCCCAGAAAAAGGGACGTTCTTCTAGTTGTAGATCCCGCTGAACCATGCTCGTTTTTATATCATTACTTTTGCTATCAAACAAAAAATTTTTATCAAAGTCCATCCACCCAAAGGCGAGTTATGAGCTACATCGACAAACAAACAAACACTATTTTTTACGAGTATAATACACGCAATTGATGTGAAATCTTCACAAGTCACGGCGACGGTAGCGATACCATCTTGACACTGTTAGTAAATCAAGATCCGCGAGGATGCTTACAGTTATAGTGGGGAGTTGAGATGGCATTTGATACCCGCGTTTCACGGTCTTTGTGGTGGAGCAATGGACCCTTAGTGATACCATACGCAACAGTCAATTTCAGTGGTTCACTGAACGTCATTCCCGTCTGTATCTCTTGCCATTAATTCAATTGAAGCAAAGTACGATAAAAAATTAAGGCATAGTGCCGACATAGCCCACCCTGATGACGCGACGTACATTTGTTAATAAAGATTTCCCATTCAACCTAATCTTCTGCAATATAACGCTACATATACAGAGAGTATATTGTTATTTGAACATGGCTTCAGTGATTAAATTTGGGTATTATGTGAGATGACGTTAAAGCATTTGGTAATTTCGGCCTGCAGGATCGATATAAACCTATCGCCACTGAGTTTCAGAACGGTTTCCTAAACCATCTGTTGCTTCTGGTCATTAACAGTATTCTTGTTTCTTTTGTGCAATAATTTTTTTTCTATTTACATTCAACAATACTCTGGTTTCTTTTGTGCAATAATTATTTTCTATTTACATTCAACAGGCAGTATTATAATATTCTTATGAATTCTATAGTACTAGGGACATAACTCCTGCAGCAGAAGGATATCCTTCAGTGTTTTTAGGCCAAAATCGCCTTACCAATCGATGAATACCTGTCAAATTTTTCACACGGTTGTGTCACTGTTTCAAGTTTCGATTAAATTCTAAGTGACGGAAAATGTTGTTCTAATACAAAATTTATTTATTCAAATTTGTTTTTAACTTTCAGTAAATTGAAGAAGTTGTTAGAATGGTAAATATTGGTGGAGCAAAACGAGAAATGTTAGCCCATACCTTGATTTTGTGCTCCTAATAGAGATAGAAAAAATAAATGATCCGCCTGAGTGATTCTGTGATATTCTCTTTGTTTGTGCCACTTATGCCGTAGGTCATTTCGTAGAGATGTTTTTATACTAGTTGCTTCTACCGAGTGTAGCTTTTCAGAGACCCATGTGTCTATCCTAACGCGCTTGGGCTTTTCAGGAACAATCAAATGCAGTGTGTTTTCTAATGCCACTGAAATACTAAAATAACACTGTAAGTGATCGTTTACCGTTGGCCTTGTCGCAAGATTGATGACACACTGACATGGAAGAGTGAAGACAAGTTTGAACTGAACGTTCTTCGTTATTATGAAAAGATAAATAAGTGTAAAAATAATGTATAATCTTTTAATTAATATATAAGTGTGAATTTTTGTTTCAGAAACAAAGATTTTAAATACCAAACATTCAAGGTATGCACTCAAAAATAAGAGGTGGCGAGAGAAATATCTCGATTAATTTGACGGGTCGTCCGAAAAGTGTGGGCCTACGATCGTCAGCAACTCTTGCTCAGCCGTTGGGTTTAGAAACATGGTTATATATGGGCACGCTATCATGGATTCCACGGACAATTAAATTGAAATATCAATTCAAACTGTTAACATGCGCCAGGTCAAGATATGATGTTTGAACTTTTTGTTCCAAAGTTGTCAACACTAACTATTCGTTTACAACTATTTTACGGACCACTTAAGCTCAAGTTCGTTAGTCAGTGAATACCACGCTAAATGGGTTAAAGATTTATGATGAAGGAAATTGTCACTATATATCACAGATTAACTTTGAAACAACATAAACTGGTGTGGCTTCGCCTTTGAGCTAGATCGGTTTTTTGGCTAGGAGTTTGTTATTGCGCAAGAATTCAAATATAATATAATGATGAATACATTTCTTCAAAATACTTTAGTGTTTCTTTTAGGCATTGCTAGAATATATACAATTGGAAATACAGATTGTATGCTGAATGTGGTTTTGAAGGATATTGCGCATAGTATTAATGTCATAATGGGTCATATATATAAGGAACAAATATGACACTTCCCACAACTCTTTTAGCAGGTTTTTTGCTTTTTTGGCTCTTTAAGCCTTATTCCTTTCATGTTTTGGGGACCATAATGCACATTTTTAGGGGGTTTCTCGGCTAGAAGATTTGTTGGGATGAGGGGGTCGGGTTCTCTAACTTGAACGTCGCTGTACGGGTTTTAACGCCTCATTATCAAAAAACAATGGCAATGATAGATTTGTGTCAATGCATTTATGGCCCCCGGAAACGAGAGGGTAAAGTCGAAAACGCTCATTTCTTCAAAAATAGGGGCAAACAATAGGCTGCAACAATATTGTCACACTGTTGATGTGTCCTATGCGTTTTTTATAATATATCGACTACGAAATCTCGTGCCACACTAGTCCATGATTTCGCATTTCTGTTTACATGAATCCACATGTCAGCGCAAAAACGTTGAATGTGTGACATGTAAAAATAGCTACTGGAGTGTTTCTGAACTACAGGATTTGCAACTATATTTCTCAAATTACATGTTATATTGACTAAAAATTTCAAACACCAGCCAAATAGGTAATTTGTTATGTTATATTACAAAATGAAATATTGATATCTGGTCTTGTACATTTTATGGTGTATTTCACTAATGTTTTGTTCATAGGAAACTCTGAGTGATTCCTAAGTGAAGCGGGTAACGTAAAAATGGCTGCAACAACATAGTAAACAGTACGCGTATACCATTTGAAGATCAGGAACAACGGGAATTTAACTTTTTTGCGGAAATCATGTTTAGTTGTTACTGATTATAAAGCCTGTTTAAATAATCCACTTAACTACAATGATTAACCATAAATTTTTATGTATAGAAATCTACGGACAAGCAATTCCTAGCAATTGTGAAAATGTGAGTTTGATAAACGAGTCCTGAAAATTAAAAAAATAACCAAATATTATAACTGTAGCTATTCCCAGATTATAGCCATGCACCAACAGATATCGACCGTATTTTAATTTAATCGCAGTTGCAAAAATTTTTTAACATGGATTTTACTTGTTTATACACGCTGTCTTAGAATTCAAAGTGTCAAATCTTCCTAAAAGGCGTAATTTTTGCAGCACTCCTGCCACTTTTTGCTTTAATATGGTGAAGATACACTTAAAGAGCGGCAAATACATATTAGATTTTGTGTATTTCCTATAAGACAAAAATATTCTAGTCAGATTGGGTCAGGAATAGTGCGTTTCACTAAGTAAAGTTGTTACATGGAATCTAAAAATTCAAACGTCAAACGGGCTTTATAATCGTGAAGAACCCCCTCAAAGTCAAATTAATACAAATCTTTCTGTTGGCCATCATGCAACATTGTTTAACATTCGCCATATTCTCTGCGAAGTATTACATATTAGCAGCAGAACTTCATCCCGTCATCAAACCCTCCTCCCTACCACCCCCAAATCGTATAAATGCATATGTCGTTGTTGAATTTCTAGAGCATAAGATGCAACTCGGCTTAAACATTGACAATATTTTTGTCCAATATATAGCTACAAGGCGTATTTTGCATAGCAAGAAGTTTTTTGAAATCTAAAAACCATGATTTTTACTTGCCAATTATCGTTTGTCTCGGAATCATGTTTTGAAAGTAGTTTCAACGCAGTACCAAAACTTGTCTTCTGATTTTCTTTTCTATTAAAGAATTAATTCCTATTAAAGAATTAATGAAAAGAAAATATGGATAAGATACAAAGCTTAATGTTGCCTTGTGACGAACGTTAAATCAAGCGGTATTTCGTCGTTTGTTTTGCAACTGTGTATGTGTGTTTTGTTTGTTCGCTTAGCGAGAGGATTTAAGTACCAAGCATTGGCTCTAAAATAGCCCAGTGGCTGTGGAGCACATGACTAGCAAAAGAACCTCCGTGTTCGACTCCTCGCAATAGCGTATATTTCTTTACTGAAATGCGAAATGCAAATTAAGAGCTAATAAGCTTCGGATTAAAATTAGGCTTACGATTTGCATGAAGGACAATAAAATTTCTTATCACAGGAATCGATTGCTGTCATTTTAGTCAAAGGAAAACGTAAAGGGTGGCTCTGAAAAATTGGTTCGAAAACCTGGAGGGCGGTTAGAACTTAGTTTTCAATAACCTGGATGGAGTATAACGTAGAAAAGTCGAAAACATAGGGGGTGATATTTATGTGGTAGTCCAAGAACGTGGGCGGGGTGAGTTATGTTTTAGATCCTATTGGTCGGTCGTCGAAAACCTGAGGAGAGGTTAACCGCAAGAACAACTGCGTAGTACCACGGCTGGTTATATAGAAAAGATAAAGAATTCCACACTCTTCAATAGAGTGAAGCATCATCTACTATTAGTGAATAAATCGTATTCATATGTTTCTGTGAAACGCAACATTTAGCGAATATTGGGTCTTTACAGGTTAATAACCAATGTAAACATCGTGATACAGCTGCTGCGGTAACACAAAGGTTAGCTTATCAATAACACTGACCGTTTGTTAAAAATGATTCTGATATTATAATAACATTACAATAATAACGACTCTGATTCAACAGAAATAATAATCAACAATAAAACAAAACAACAACTGCAATATATGACATGGTCAATAATGCTAAGTTCCATCCGGAATGTTTAAAAATAATAACCCATTAAAAATTTTATAAAATGTTCTTATTCACGTTTTTTCTGAACTAGTCCTGAGACCCAAAAGTGAAATTTAGGAAGTGCGTGCTGTTTTAAGTATAAAAGTCTAAATTACGCTATTTCTATAACTAAACTTATAATGTAATATAACTTTTTTGGTTAAAACTGTCCCATTTTAACACAATATCCTATTATGTTTCTGACAGCTTGAGATTTGAAGTATATAATCCCCGAAAGGCCTACTTATGAGTTGTATGTTGTTGTATGTATGAACTAATGGTGGGATTTGTCCATTTCGCCGATTACGTTATGCATGATTGAAATTTTAAGTTTAAGTGTACTTACCTACGATTTCACTACTACAATATATATTTAATTTTTCACTTTTTGTTTATCATTTATGGATGGTCAGCTTTAAAACTGAATGAGGTGTATGAAATTTCTCTCACAAAAATTACAATTGTTAGGTCTTGATTACAACTGCAACATTAGTCGGTGAGTGCAATTTATCAGCACCCACAAATTTTCAGATTACTTGGTAATTACTGTGTATTTAATAAATAATTACTAACAGCACCTGGAAAATTAATCGGTGCATTGAATTGAATAGCATCCACAAAATTTCCAATTTGTGAGGTGTTTGTAGCATGAATAAAATTAATGGATTATTTTTATCCTCCAATTCAGTTTTAAAGTGAATGGTTTATTACAACTCATCATAAAATATACAAAAACCGGCCTCTTATTTAGATGCAACTGGGCAAGAAATATATATTAGTTTTAAGGCGCATAGACTGAAAAGGTAGTCGAAAAATTTATATGTTTTGCGGAAAAAGTTATAACCAAAATTTTTTGTTAACGACGCTTATTAAAACATTTGTTGGAAATTTTGCATGTTTAAATTCTCCATATGGCTTATAAATGGTTCGTTTAAATTTCGTTGTTGCTTCCGCAAAAGTTAAATTATAACTTATCGGTCAGTCGTAGTGTAGTTTATATAATATTATCGAAAACAGCTCAAATCGTTGCCCGATTCATAAACTAAATCACAAATATTTCAATACGTTGTTCAAAATAGATCCCAATGCGTATATGTAACCGTCGAATATATACATTAAAAGACACACCATTTTATAAATATTTCGGATCCCAATTTGAAGAAGTGAAAAGTAATTTTTACAGACATGGAGGAAAACCTTAAAATTTATTGCCAAATTTTTAACGTCATAGCAAGCTCCTTCGCGTATGCAATTAATACTATTTGAGATGCGTAAAGTTAACCGTTGTATTTAGAATTTAATACAAAATAATTTAAAAGTATCATACTATTTTCTACAATTAACCAAGAAAATCTTTATTGTATTAATTGTCACTTATTTGGGCCTCACGATAAATACCAAGGTAAACGGCACATAATAGTTTAGAGTTTGAGCAATATTTGTATTTGATACCCCCGTCATGGCGTTTTTGTTGTATTTTGCTCCGAATTATATACATATTGTATGACGTCATAATTATTGCAGTATCAGTGACCATTTGAGTGTTAGCCAACTATCACTTGTTGAGATAAACATTTTAATGAAACACCGATTAGTATAGAATGAAAGTTCCTACAATACGCGGAAACATGACAAAACCTTGTACCGTCAATTAACCTGTTCTTAGCTCTGTGCCTAAAATGCGATATATAAATATTATGTTGCTTCTGCCAATAACATAAGAAACTGTTGGTTCTTTATTGCAAACCGCTTATTCATAAACAGAAACACATCTAGATTGAGCTGCATGATTAAAATTTAGTGATCTGTCTCCCCGATTTTATTAGAATTTTAACACTTAAAATGTCTACGATACCGCAGGTTTGCACTTCAGAATTCTTAGATTTGTACCATGTGTTCCGAAATTTCTACAATAGCACATAAATATAGAGGTGACCGGGTTATACCGCTGGGCGGTCGACACTGTCACGGAAAGAAAATACCAAATTACGTCAACTTCGTTTAGTGTAAAATACCAATCTAAAATTTTTGTATAATGTTAAAATGTGATTGTTAACGATCAACGCACGTTACACAATGTATATATGTCAAGCATCAAACATTTTAAATCACGCACGAAAAACGTTTCATTTCTACCCATCAAACGACTCGGGTTCGGTCTGGTGGGTTTTAAATAAAAGAAAGACTGTTGAGAATATAACAAAGGTCTTAAGAATAAAAATGGAAAAACCAAAAGAAAACTGGTTTGTTACATTTTGAATTCACATGTCTATCATCTAATAAGGTGTGCTCAAACCTTCTATAATTTTGCTCGAAGTATGCTAAAATTTGAGTTCAAATTTTTTTATTAAAAATCACCGCCAAATTTTGGTCAACTTTTCATCAAAATTTGATCAAATTTAGAGCCCAAGCTTTGAGATCATTATTTGACAAAAAAGTTTGAACGTAGGGACGCACCCTTAGATAATTAATGCCTATCGGCAAATGCTAATCGCCGCGTACGTACAATAAAGAAATCCGGGTTAGATCAACTGCGCCTGTTTGAATTTGTGAAATTTTGCTGCACACACAAATTCGAACGTTACAATGTTGAATGACTGGTATGAATTTTATTAATCCAACGAGTATTGGCCGCTCTTATTTTATGTCGTCTCTCTTTTTTATATCGAATTCCAAAGTTAAAATGAATAGTCATAATGCTCTTGATTCATGAAGTAACATGTTTTTATTTGTTTTGGAATGATTGATGGACTGTCGGCAAATCGTTGTTTACAGCGACAGCGGCCAAAGGTCGATTGAGCTAGTTTTGGATGACTGGAATTGGCTTATAAGAAAACTTTTATGTAATGATTGCCTGACTTTTTGAGGGTATTCCTCATGAAAAGTTTAGAGGTCAAATTAGGAATCCCCTAGCTAAATTAAGAGACGTCAGCACTGCCTGTTCTCTTAAATATTACTGGTCGACATAAATATTTGATAATGATGATAAAATTTAACTGTCATAGCCGAATTTCATTATGCGATATGTTTCATTTTTAGTACGCCCTTTCATGCCGAAATTGATTGTACATCGCGCAATGTTCGACAAACTCAAGCCGGCGCTCGGGATCGAATCCAGGACGTACGGGTGAAATTTGCGGACGCAAACCACTGATCTTTTTGGGGGCTGTTGCTCCGTTCCTTAAGGAAACTCACTCATAACGTGAGCGAATAACAAAGCCCGTACAAAAGTACAGCATACGACAAACCTAGGAAACGCAGATTTACAAAGTGCGTTATGTCTATTTAGACCTAGTGGACATGAAAGGAGTAGGGGTGCTAGCAGATAAAGGGCTGTTCAATTAGTGACATATATGAATAATTTTAAACATATTTTTAACTTAAGCTACAAGGTCAGTCAAACAATAATTTGTGAAAGTTCCATCGTCAAGGTCCGTTAGCGTAAAATATTTTAATTTATTCTCCGCTAACAAATCTCGTTCAAGCGCTACAGCGGATCCTCAGTCGGCAAGACTATAGCTATCTATTTAATAGTAGTAAAACAACTATTTTTCTAATTAGACTTCATTGCCGACTGTTGAATCCGTCGTAAGCTTAAACTCGTACCACTGCCACTGTTGTTAATATCCGGGAGCTAAGCGTGCCGCAGGACAATGGTCGCACGAACCAAGACGACCATCCGGACCACGATCGCCCCGTTCGCCGTTTATACCTGGTGTACCATCACGTCCACGCTGTCCAGCGTCGCCTGGTAGACCTGAAATGCAAAAAAAGTAAGAACTCTTGCAACTATAACTTCAGATTAAAAGAAATTCTGTTTCAATAATAAAACATTTATAAACAGTATAATACGTAAATCTACTTTAAATACGCATACCTAAGTTGTTCACGAATTGGGAAAGGCAATTTTTGACGCTTAAGTTCGCAATTGTGCCAAAAGCAACCATGGTGTGCGCACATAAAGTGGTCTCGTGCATAAGCAATATTGCTAACATTCTAATAACTTTACGGTTAGATTGCCGACATATAAGTTTAAGTGGTACTTAATACTTTGTATTTATGTATGTTTTCGCTGGGAATAGCTTTCGACAGGTGAAGTCCGACAAAACTCGAAATGAATGTTAAGTCTTTAAATTAAAGCAAAATCAGACATATGCCTGGTACGATATTATAGCATGTCTAATAACGGCAGAAAATCATTCTTTTTTATATCTTGGTAAGACGCAATAAGTTGAATGTATATAGTTGACTATAGAAAATAATAATTTTACTTACCAATAGGGCCGGTTCGGCCGTCATTCCCTCTAAGACCTGGAGTACCAAGAGGTCCTCGTTGTCCTGGCCTTCCTGGCTCTCCTCGTGGACCAGGTGGTCCTGTTACATCTCTTGTTCCTCCAGCTCGGCCCGGCGGTCCTTTGTTTCCTGCTTGTCCAGGCGACCCAGGACGTCCGCGAGGTCCTGGCGGACCTGGTGAACCAACGTCGCCGCGATTTCCAGGGATGCCATCGATTCCAGGCTGCCCTGCTGGACCTTTCGGACCTGGCGGTCCTTCAGAGCCTTGCTCGGCTTCGCATGGGCATTGCCGAGGAAATATGATGTTAGCCACCTGAGTTGGAGCCGGTCGGCCAGCTGGACCCGGACGACCAACTGGACCATCTTGGCCGTCACGACCGTTTCGACCCGGAAGGCCCGGGTCGCCTGGAGGACCTCGATGGCACGTGCAGCCTAAAAGATTTACAATGCAATAAAAAAGGCAAGACGAACATCGAGACATTCGACACAGACGTTGATTATAGCGCGAAAGAAGGTTCATGTGGAAACACATTCTAGCAAAAATTAGTTCAGTTAGATTACTGAAAATTTCGTTTGACAATCGCTTTAGGTTAGAATCATGAATTTAGTTCTCAGCAAATGTTACATCCAAGTGCGACGAAAGGGTCAAAAGTTCAACAACTTAATAAATTGAAAACATGTAGGGCGCTATAACAGTTGTGTGTGCCCTTTATTCCATGTTGGAGAAGATGGTTAGCAACATTGATACATTGCATGCTCCTTGCACTTTACACGCTTGCATTAACACACTAAGAACGCTTGCATTTTACAAATTTGTGAACAGTCGGTTCAGGTATAGGCTGCCATAGGGTGGAGCAGGAAACTTTAAGCAGAGTTCTGATAAAAATAATTGCTGTGTCACCGTTGCTTGCTTCGAATAGTTTTGCGGGAACAATAAAGCTATGACTACTATGCAGTCTAACACAGCGAGCTTTGTAAAATTTTAAGCTACTAATAATAATAGTAAAATGATGGTTTGTCAAATTTTGATATAAGAAGTAGGCTGTTCCGCTAATATATCTCAATCGTGAATATATCTTTAAATACCTGCAAATATTTGTGTATGAAAATTTAAAACCATCGTTCTGAAAATAATTAGTTACATGCACCATTCTGTGGCCTAGGTATGCATGTTATACTATAATTTAGCAAAGTTAGTTTTTGGTATACAGTAATTGGCAGAATTTTTAGCCATTTATATACCTAATATATAAATGTACGATGATATTGTAAACATTATAATTTATATGCTTTTGCCAATTCTGTGTATGATGTGTAACTATGTGAAGTAGAGCGCATGTGATATCAATAACTTCTTCCATGATGTCAAAGTTAAATTTTACTCGAAATTATTCTAACTTAAAGCCTACTATGTGAATTAATGAAGAAAGTATGGACAGCATTGTTGTAAGTAAAACATGAAAAATATGCTGTCCATAATAAACTTAGGTGCAGGTGTGGGAGTTGTTTACCCAGGTACCGAGTACAGGCTAAGTGTTCCAGCTTTTTTGAATTTACCGCTTGGCAGAGTTAGCTAAGATAAAATTGATAACTGGGCTTCGAGTTAAAGGCAGTCTTACAGTTAATACATTTTTTGAATTTTCTATTTTGTAGAGTTTTCTAAGATATAATTAATATCTAGGCTCTGAGTTACAGGTTAAGTCTTCCAGTTTATAGATTTTTTGAATTTTCGGTTTTGTAAAGATTGCTATGTTAAAATTAATATCTAGGTTTCAAGTTAGGTTAAGTCTTCCAGTTTATAGATTATTTGAATTTTATGTTTTGCAGAGCTAGCTAAGATAGAATTAATAACTAGGTCCCGAGTTACAAGATAAGTCTTCCAGTTTATAAGTTTTTTGAGTTTTATGTTTTGCAGAGCTGGTAGGATAAAATTAATAACTAGGCTCCGAGTTACAGGCTAAGTCTTCACTTTATAGATTTGATGAATTTTCTGTTTTGTAGAGCAAGTTAAAATATAATTAATAACTAGGTCCTGAGTTACAGGATAAGTATTCCAGTTTATAAGTTTTTTTAAATTTTATGTTTTGCAGAGTTGGTAGGATAAAATTAATAACTAGGTCTCGAGTTAAAGGATAAGTCTTCCAGTTTATAAGTTTTTTGAATTTTATGTTTTGCAGAGTTGGTAAGACAAAATTAATACCTAGGGTCCGAGTTACAGGCTAAGTCTTCCAGTTTATAGATTTTTTAAATTTTCTCTTTTGTAAAGCTTGCTATGATAAAATTAATAGCTAGGCTCCGAGTTACAGGTTAAGTCTTCCAGTTTATAGATTTTTTGAATTTTATGTTTTGCAGAGCTAAGTAAGATAAAATCAATAACTAGGGTGTGTGTTAAAAGCTAAGTCTTCTAGTTTATAGATTTTTGAATTTTCTCTTTTGTAAAGCTTGCTAAGATAAAATTAATAGCTAGGCTCCGAGTTACAGGTTAAGTCTTCCAGTTTATAGATTTTTGAATTTTATGTTTTGCAGAGCTAAGTAAGATAAAATCAATAACTAGGGTGTGTGTTAAAAGCTAAGTCTTCCAGTTTATAGATTTTTGAATTTTCTCTTTTTTAAAGCTTGCTAAGATAAAATTAATACCTAGGTTCTGAGAAACAGGCTAAGTCTTCACTTTATAGATTTGATGAATTTTCTGTTTTGTAGAGCTAGCTAAGATATAATTAATAACTAGGTCCCGAGTTAAAGGATAAGTCTTCCAGTTTATAAGTTTTTTGAATTTTATGTTTTGCAGAGTTGGTAAGACAAAATTAATACCTAGGCTCCGAGTTACAGGCTAAGTCTTCCAGTTTATTGATTTTTTAAATTTTCTCTTTTGTAAAGCTTGCTATGATAAAATTAATAGCTAGGCTCCGAGTTACAGGTTAAGTCTTCCAGTTTATAGATTTTTTGAATTTTATGTTTTGCAGAGCTAAGTAAGATAAAATCAATAACTAGGGTGTGTGTTAAAAGCTAAGTCTTCCAGTTTATAGATTTTTGAATTTTCTCTTTTGTAAAGCTTGCTAAGATAAAATTAATAGCTAGGCTCCGAGTTACAGGTTAAGTCTTCCAGTTTATAGATTTTTTGAATTTTATGTTTTGCAGAGCTAAGTAAGATAAAATCAATAATTAGGGTGTGTGTTAAAAGCTAAGTCTTCTAGTTTATAGATTTTTGAATTTTCTCTTTTGTAAAGCTTGCTAAGATAAAATTAATAGCTAGGCTCCGAGTTACAGGTTAAGTCTTCCAGTTTATAGATTTTTTGAATTTTATGTTTTGCAGAGCTAAGTAAGATAAAATCAATAACTAGGGTGTGTGTTAAAAGCTAAGTCTTCCAGTTTATAGATTTTTGAATTTTCTATTTTTTAAAGCTTGCTAAGATAAAATTAATAGCTAGGTTCTGAGAAACAGGCTAAGTCTTCACTTTATAGATTTGATGAATTTTCTGTTTTGTAGAGCTAGCTAAGATATAATTAATAACTAGGTCCCGAGTTAAAGGATAAGTCTTCCAGTTTATAAGTTTTTTGAATTTCATGTTTTGCAGAGTTGGTAAGACAAAATTAATACCTAGGCTCCGAGTTACAGGCTAAGTCTTCCAGTTTATAGATTTTTTAAATTTTCTCTTTTGTAAAGCTTGCTATGATAAAATTAATAGCTAGGCTCCGAGTTACAGGTTAAGTCTTCCAGTTTATAGATTTTTTGAATTTTATGTTTTGCAGAGCTAAGTAAGATAAAATCAATAACTAGGGTGTGTGTTAAAAGCTAAGTCTTCCAGTTTATAGATTTTTGAATTTTCTCTTTTGTAAAGCTTGCTAAGATAAAATTAATAGCTAGGCTCCGAGTTACAGGTTAAGTCTTCCAGTTTATAGATTTTTTGAATTTTATGTTTTGCAGAGCTAAGTAAGATAAAATCAATAACTAGGGTGTGTGTTAAAAGCTAAGTCTTCTAGTTTATAGATTTTTGAATTTTCTCTTTTGTAAAGCTTGCTAAGATAAAATTAATAGCTAGGCTCCGAGTTACAGGTTAAGTCTTCCAGTTTATAGATTTTTGTGAATTTTATGTTTTGCAGAGCTAAGTAAGATAAAATCAATAACTTGGGTGTGTGTTAAAAGCTAAGTCTTCCAGTTTATAGATTTTTGAATTTTCTCTTTTGTAAAGCTTGCTAAGATAAAATTAATAGCTAGGCTCCGAGTTACAGGTTAAGTCTTCCAGTTTATAGATTTTTTGAATTTTATGTTTTGCAGAGCTAAGTAAGATAAAATCAATAATTAGGGTGTGTGTTAAAAGCTAAGTCTTCTAGTTTATAGATTTTTGAATTTTCTCTTTTGTAAAGCTTGCTAAGATAAAATTAATAGCTAGGCTCCGAGTTACAGGTTAAGTCTTCCAGTTTATAGATTTTTTGAATTTTATGTTTTGCAGAGCTAAGTAAGATAAAATCAATAACTAGGGTGTGTGTTAAAAGCTAAGTCTTCCAGTTTATAGATTTTTGAATTTTCTCTTTTTTAAAGCTTGCTAAGATAAAATTAATAGCTAGGTTCTGAGAAACAGGCTAAGTCTTCACTTTATAGATTTGATGAATTTTCTGTTTTGTAGAGCTAGCTAAGATATAATTAATAACTAGGTCCCGAGTTAAAGGATAAGTCTTCCAGTTTATAAGTTTTTTGAATTTCATGTTTTGCAGAGTTGGTAAGACAAAATTAATACCTAGGCTCCGAGTTACAGGCTAAGTCTTCCAGTTTATAGATTTTTTAAATTTTCTCTTTTGTAAAGCTTGCTATGATAAAATTAATAGCTAGGCTCCGAGTTACAGGTTAAGTCTTCCAGTTTATAGATTTTTTGAATTTTATGTTTTGCAGAGCTAAGTAAGATAAAATCAATAACTAGGGTGTGTGTTAAAAGCTAAGTCTTCCAGTTTATAGATTTTTGAATTTTCTCTTTTGTAAAGCTTGCTAAGATAAAATTAATAGCTAGGCTCCGAGTTACAGGTTAAGTCTTCACTTTATAGATTTGATGAATTTTCCGTTTTGTAGAGCTAGCTAAGATATAATTAATAACTAGGTCCCGAGTTAAAGGATAAGTCTTCCAGTTTATAAGTTTTTTGAATTTTATGTTTTGCAGAGTTGGTAAGACAAAATTAATACCTAGGCTCCGAGTTACAGGCTAAGTCTTCCAGTTTATAGAATTTTAATTTTTCTCATTTGTATAAGCTTGCTAAGATAAAATTAATAGCTAGGCTCCGAGTTAAAGGATAAGTCTTCCAGTTTATAAGTTTTTGAATTTTATGTTTTGCAGAGCTAAGTAAGATAAAATCAATAACTACGCTCTGTGTTAAAAGCTAAGTCTTCCATTTTATAGATTTTTGAATTTTATGTTTTCTAGAGCTAGCTGTGATAAAATTAATAATGTTCTTCCAACGTCTTTATAGCAAACAAGATTCACGTTCTCGACTGTAAACGTAAATTTTGCTTGCATGATTTGTATAGCTGCTGATAAAGCCACACAAATAAGGTCTTGAAAATAGATTCATATGATTGGGACGAGATGCAACACATAAATGCGAAAAATCGAAAGTAACTGTAGTGCAAGAAATTTTCCTGAAAGATCGCATATCATCGTTGTATGATGAGAGGTCTCGTTAAACATACTGACACGAATCTTGGTGTTATAGTTCATAAAATGACATAAGAAAAATAGATTTAGTTCAAAATTCCGCAATGCAGAATTGTCGTATAGGCCACAGGGTTTTAACATTATGAGAATAACACTATTCGCTTGGCAATAACCGGGCATGACCAAACAATTACAATTTTCTAGCCAAACGTCACGACTATTAATGCTGCCTGCTAACAAATAACGCAACGCGATTGTTTGGTGGTATTTGGTTCAGGTATTCACAATGCACGTCACTATAGGTTGTATGAACCTAGGCACTGCTATGTCATTTTAACATCTTCTAAGCTAGATAATAAAGTATCCACAGGACTCACATACATTTGTCAAAATTGTTGTATTTTCAAAAGTAATGAAATTGTCAAATTTAAATAAATTAAGACTTGGTTATTTGTGCTGTTTAGGTAGCTCATGTTCTTTTATAGCATATATAAGCCAAAACATGAATGTTTACTTTGACATCTTTTTATATACAAGATTTTGCTACGAAATAGGGGCGAACACATTTCTCTTGCCAAATTCACACTAAGCATTTGAAATGATTACATTTGTTCTTGAGACAGCTAGAGTGCGTGCGTTACCCTTACTTTTGTTTATATTGTGTTTAGCAGAAAAAGGTAATGAACTGTACATGTTAATTATGAAATGTAGCTGATGACGGCGTCCCTACTGATGGAATGTATGGTGGAGTTACGGTAGTTTGGCAATCTGAAGTCGTTTTTTAACAGTTTGTGTAATAGCTAAATCAATAGGAAATTTTCATATAATTTTACGAGTCGCCAATTTGAGCGTCTGCTGATATTTGGTAAAGCGATATTTCAGAGTATATTACATTATAATATTAAAAAGTGGGGTAACTATGTATCGTATTATATTAAGTTCCATGGCCGAGATAGTTGCTAAAGATCAGACAATTCCTAGTTTTTTGATACATAATTTACTGAAGGAGAATATTTAAATTCTAAATGGCTGACAATAAATTCTAAAATCGCACAGACCTCAGTTAATAGACATTAAGTAGCAGTGTAATTTTCTATGATTGTAATTGTAATTTTTCTTGTTCGAAGCTTTGTGTAATCAGGCAATTTATTTTTTCAATTATCTGAATTTTCTACCTAAAGAATTTTTATCAAAAAAAAGCGGTTTTGCCTTCATGAATGTTAGCGATATCGATCTTTAGCAGTTGACCGCGACCATGGGCGTAGGCAGAAAATTTATAAAGGGGGGGCATTTTTTCTTTGGCAGTCGTTATGCTGCAAAAACTTTCAAGGGGTGAAATGGCCATCCTCCTTTCCCAACCGGGCTGTGAACCGGCTATGGCGGAGTTACCACCCTGCCGCCCAACCAACCACCCTAACGGCGCTTCGTTATGTCGTTACTTGTTGTCTAAGAACATAAATTGAATCCGGCGACGTTCTGTCGAAAACTGTTTTATTACTTCGTCCATGAATGAATCTTTATCATTTTTGTCGAAAATTTTTTCATATTTTAATTGACTGAAAGACAAAAAACAATTATCAGTATTGTTAACAGAGGTATAGTAGCGAACTTAATGGTTGGCATATCTTGTTAATTACAATTCACGGAAATCCGCGCTAAGAGCGGCGAACTTTCAGCAGTTTTGGCATAAATATAATGCAAAGTTGAGAAAATCCGCGCACATCCGAGCAATTTGGGATTTTGTAAGGGGGGCACTTGCCCCCCCTTGCCCCCCACTGCCTACGCCCCTGACCGCGACTATAAAAATTCGAAAATAAGCCACCAAATTTGTTCTGTGGAGAAACTGTTAACCTATTGAAATATCACAAGTATGTTCACGATTACTGTTATATTGTGTAGGTCAGGTTATAATGCAATATTGTTGGTTACGATCAAGAACTGCTACAAGTCTGTTTACAACAGTGATTCCAAAAAATGTGTTTTTTTTAATCTTTTAGTGTAGATGTTTGTATATTGCATCCTTATACCAATTTGACATTTCAAATAATCGGTTTATGGTTTTTATTTTTAACGAGGCGAAGGCTCGAGAAGTTGAGTAAAGGACCGATGTCAGAACATAAATTTCTAAGCGAAGGCTGTGGCAACTTGAGATTGTGAAAAATACGGCGCCCTCCTCTAATGATATTAATTGTGACCGTTGTTTCGATTGTTTCATCCAGTTGTTAATGAAAAGTATGTAATTCGCGCAGCATGTAAATCGAGAATTAATTTCTTTCGAAATTTTTACTTTGCCCCTTTTTGCCGCCCGAATAATGGATGTTGTATGCTCTTAGGCTACGGGTTTTGTTTGTTATGATTGCGATTGAGAACTAATTTTACTTTTTGTTACGCACACGGCAAGTTCCCATTATTTAATTTTAGACAATTCGATATTCTCAACCTTACCCACGTTTACTCACTTAATCGGGTTAAGAATTTTGTTTCCGGGACGCCAGTATTTACTAGTTATTTCTGTCTAAACATCCTGCGAAGTGTACAAACATTACTGTTTGACTTAAAATCTGGTTTAGGCTTCATTAAAGGCTAGTACAAAAATTCTCCATTTGAACAAAATTGCTAAGATCGCACAAAATGGAACTTTTTACTTCAAAGGCGGACATTCTCAGTAAGCTGGCGCATACATCGTTGCGCGGTGATTATACGTATCCGAAGGCGAGGATGTGCGTAAGTAAGAAAGTGAACGTGAACGCATTCGCAGCGTTAGAAATGATGGCTATTAGCATTGACTAATTTCAATTTATTAATCAGAATTAGAATCAGAATTAATTAATAAAATCAGATTCTGCCCACAAGTTCACATATTTTTGACGTGTTCACAAACGTGTTCACATATAGATGGAATTGTATTTTTTAGAAAGTAGATAGCTAATAAATTTGTTGGATCGCTATTTTTCATTTAAACAGCTTAAAAATTCTTATCCTAGAGGCTGTTTTTTGTCGATTAGAAATTGAATTTTTGGGGCCAAAATGATAGGAACGTTTGCACAATTAGTTGCTACTCTGACAACGTTGGGTTTGGCGATATGGTTTTAGTTGTGCATATTTTAATATTATTGAGACCTCGAATAACACTTCCATCAAATAAAACGGGTAATTAATAAACTCAATCAATGTCAATCATTTATAACCGAACCTTAAGCAGATTGGAATATTATTAGCAAGGATACCGACGATAGTAGCAATATCTGGTTATTTGTGCTCGGGAACATTTTTATCCTTTATTTCATAGCAATATATAAATACAGGGATGAACTAAGCAGTATCAGCTGGTCATAAAATCAACACATGCATAATAAAAAATTTCTATGACGTAAATAGAACCAGAAGTTCTGAAGCAATAAATTATTTAAAACGACGCTTGATCGATAATATTGTGATTAGTAACCTATCCCACAGTCTGGACTACGTTACTAAAATATCTACCTAATATGCGCCTTATGGATACAAGGAGAACCATTGTTAAGATTTAAGTCAAATGCGGCCAGTCGTCCGCAAGTTGTCGGAACAGCAGCAATACCTTTACAATTTTAAGGCAAAATTAATTGTTGCTGTCTTCTTATGTAGTTGGATGTTAGCCCTGCAATTGCAGTAACCCAAGTTTCCCGGGTCGTAAAATTTTTTTATCATGTCATGCGTGAGTGAACTTAAGGTCACGCCGCCAACATTCTATTCTGTCATTACCGATATCGAATCACAAACCCTTGTTGTGGAAAACAGGCTTAATTTCATTCGGTTTTTCGCTAACCGAAAATTAGCAAAATCAATTCAAGTGCTAGAAATTAGACCTTGTGTTCGAACAGAATTTTGGCGATTTCAGTTTGCAGAAATTCTGTTCCCTAATGTATTAGCATTTAAATTTGGATTATACAGTGTTCGCGAACAAATTTAATGCAAAGGTGACGTCACAATCAAATAGACAAATTTTCGTTCTCAAACATTTGGGTAATTTTACTTCAATTTTTGCGAACACAAAATGGTTAGATTGCAATCGCAATCGTTGTTTTCGCGAACAGTTTTACGTCGAATTTCAAATGACCAAAAAGCGTTTTCCGTAACAAATTTTATCCAAAAATACAAAATAGGATGGTTGCCGGGGTCATTTTAAGCTTAGTCGCACATCATTTTAGCGGCTATTAACCAAAACTTTACGAGATTTTGGTCGAAAAGTAAGCGTTTTTAATTTATGAACATGGAAAAGTTTCATATACAGAAAAGCTTCCACCATCACGTGCCTAGGTTAACTACAATCAGTAAAAATATATGGATCCGCCCTTCCGTTCTTGAGTTATTGCCTCTATCGTGGCAATTCGTTAGTTTAGTGCGCTTACGTAGCAACAGGCTGGTATTTCTTTTGCAGAAAAATTTCTGAGTTCATGGACGTTTTCCATAAACTTTTTGGCATTATTTGGCGGCCCGTGAAATGTTTATAAACAAATTTCATGAGATATTGTTGTACAAGAAAATGATGACACCATGAGTAAACAATGATTTTGTCTTCACTAGGGTGGGTGATTTAGCTATTAATCACATAGTTGTGATGATTGTCATTTACAAATTACTCCCAAAAATCGGGTTTTGCGACCTTAAGGTTTAACACAGCTCATGCGTATTATGCACTTTAGCAAGGTTTTAAAACAGTGACAAATTAAGAATTAACGCCTCCGTCTTGGCCAGCCTTAATACAGCAGGGTGATAGGATGATTTCACAATTACTGTATGGTAAAAAGAATGCATTGAACACCTCATCACAAAGTTTTGGTTGCCTGTTTGTAACATAGACCCACTTAAGTTTGTAATTTAGTGTCTATTGGGCACTTTTGTAGTCGTCTGCTTGTAGAATTTAGTAATTGTCGTTTAACTGTTGATGCGGCGGATTATCTTTAATAAATAAATAAGTGGCTACGAGTTCTAATATTAATGTCGCCCAATGCCTGAATGTAAACATTAGGATCCGAAGTTAACAATCTTAATTGTACTTGCTTCGGAAAAGTTACTTTGAGTTTATGCTGTAAATTTTTTCAAGCTTCTTAGCTTATTACATTCGGTAATGAAAACTTAATAGTGTGCGAAGCCAAATATCGTTTTAAAGCTAAGTTGTAATTTATGAAGCTGTATTTTCCTGAGCCCCTGATGAAAAAATGCTTAAAAACATACTTAAAAATTATGACAGATTCTCATTTAGATTCCCGTTTTGTGTCACGCCATGGATTATAATCAAATCTGACATATGTAAGATAATAGGCAAATATTATAGGACCAATGCAATATTTTCGAAGTCGCGTAGGTTTTGAAAATATGAACTTGGATATACATGTCTTTTGGTTGATAAACAGGGATTATCATCTGTGTCCTGTTGTTTGTAGATTGACGTGGCCTCTATGAAGAAGTACCCAGATCGGGCGGATCACTCGATCATGGCAGCTACATAACTGTATTTTTTATTATTGCATAAGAAATCGTTATAAGAACGATATTTGTTATTGAGTTATCATACGTCACCTAGCAACAATAACCGGAAGTAAACATATTATACTACAATCAAAAGATCGAACTCACTTTCTTAAACATACGAGTTGCTGCTCAAGCGTTACAGACGCTTGCTTATGGATTCAGAAATTCTTAGCGTTCCTGCGGAATTCAGTATATAAATTTGATTGTTGTTGCTATATGATTCGTCTGGTATAACATTATGTTACTACTAAATTGATGAACAGGAGCATATGTACATTTAGTTATTAACTTATAATTTATGACAGTTCAGATAACTAATATTACCACTAGATGCAAAACTTGATATGCATTAGGCTCGCGTGCTGCAGATATGATCTCACTTTGCGGTATTGCCTATGTCTCGCTGTTGCATACGGCTAACGTGCTAATTGTATTTTTTGTTTAATCTGAGCATTGCAATAGTATTACGTCAGCTTAACATTTCGGCTTCATTGAATACGTTGCTCTAGAAATAGCGAACTGGGTTTCCTTAATAGTAATAGAATAAGTGTCTTTTGTAAGAATAAGTGTTTTTGTAGTGCGTAGGTAGTAGTTTCCAATTGTTTTCATGTCACACAGGTTTATACTTGAATTAAAACATTGCAAATTTGTAATTACTGTTTAGGACGTGTTCAAATTATATTAACCCGTTTTAAAACCTTTATATTACGCCAGCGCTGGTTGCACCGTGTTATTTTTATTAATATCCCGAGGGAATGCAAAATTCACATATCCATTCTATGGCGAGTACGCTATTACATAGTATGAGCACTAAGTCAAGAACTGTTTTGGTGATGTATGACAGAGCGTATCGCCTATATTAGCTACATGAATAAAAGCTCCTACACTATTTTTGATCATTGGAGTTACATTTAAAGCTCAGAATCTAGAATAGCATTAATTCTAGGGCTCGCCTGTTTGTATCTTCACATTCACGATCTTTTTACATGTGGTCTTTCAAGAATTTGTGCTTCCTAGTGTTTCAGTGTAGCGTGGTCGGTTATCCTTGCAATTATCATCTATGTAGGCTCCATTATCGAGCTATTTCCTTTTTTCAGCTGCACTGGATAGTTCGGGTAAAGATTCAGCGGGTATCGTATTTAACGTCGTATAAGTTGATCAGCTCATAGAACCTAAGCGTTGCAGTTATGGTGAAAGAATATTGCTTGTTTGGTGCCACACGTATTTTTTAAATCCTCGTATATATCTTTTCATGCTGTTAGTGTGCCTATTAAGAAAAAAGTGATCCTTTTCTTATTATGCTGGTATCAATGTCCAGTGGACTAAATGTGCTGCAGTATGTTTTATAAAAGTTATGTTTGACTTAATCTGGCCATATACTTAATCTAGCTAAGCCAAACTAGGATATATTGCTTTCCTCAGCCTTGATGTGTCCGAAAAACCAACATATATTGTTGGCGTTGGTACCGCATTGAGTTTGGCTTGTCACATATTATGCACTAAAAATTGGTGATAAATTGGGAACTTTGTTAATTTTTTGTACCTACAGTTTTATTTTTGATGCTGCTAGAAATCTAAACCAAGTCCTAAGATCAAGTACACATTTTAACAGAAAAAAATATTGTCATATCGGTGGTTTTAGATTTTTATTATTTTTGCTACTCAAGCCGCAAATACTAAGCAATTTTGCACAATTAATAGTAGAAAAATTATTTCGAAACCACAGCTTGCAGCTGAAACACAGTTTTTATGCAAGAATTTCAGCTATAATTTTCAGGTATACAGAATTCTAGATCTAGGATAGAGTACAGGGGTATATAAGTTAATTGCACGGCTCAGTCGAAGCGTTCTCTTCGATGCAGTTGATTGCGGCTAAATAGCTCTATTATTATTGCGTTAAAAAATTCTTAAGTGCTGAGTATAAGCACACTGGAACACAGTAGCAGTTGAGGAATTAAGCGTATTGCAGGGAAGGACGCTAATTTCTGTCCGTTTAGAACCTTTGGTTGTATTGGTTGGTGACATATATCTTCCCATTATTAGACGTCACGGTCACCCTCGCCGTTTTCAACAATTATTCTCTTCGGTACACATCCACGTAATATTCTTGCGCATAGTTTGGGGTACACATATTATATAGACAAGGCTTTGTGGACATATAGGAGTTGCATAGGTTTGCATTTGTATTTTACTCGTGCCAAGCATAAGATTTTGTCCAGAGGATCTTACGCTCCGCTCACATTGCGGTTGTCTCTTGTATCTTCAAAATAAATATGCCCACTTCGTTCATTATTCAATATTGAATGATTCACGCATATGCAACGCGAAATAATAAAAACTCTTTGTTTTTAAGCTATGCAGATATGGACTGAGCTCCGAACTTCCGGGTGCAACCTGGTCCAGGGGGTGTGGAAGGATGGGGGGCGGGGAGTGCGGTGCCTTCAGGGGAGATTTTTAGCACTGTCAGGGGGACAGCCGAGGCCTCGAGATGAGCGATTGGAGCCTCACTGCGGGTAACTCCCTAGCTGCCTCTATAAAGATGTGTAAACTAATTGTTTGTGGTTTAAACTGGTTAACAAATAAAACCGATGTCTTTAAACACTAATGTAACAGCCGAGAATCTAGTTGCAGCATGTAAAACTTACCGTTGAATTTATTTAAAAAATTTTTCTCAATCAGGCTAAAAATTTTAGAAAAATACGTTATTCTTACAAGAGCCACCGACTTGTCGCTTGTGCAACAAATGCCGAGTATCGTAATTGGGATCCGCAGAGCTCAAGACGCTGACAAATCTCGCCATCGTTGCACCGTCGGTTCGTTCATCGCGATGAGCTAACAGAGCCATACGGCGTACGATGTCACGGGATTTACCCTAAAATGGGAACTGGTATCCACTTATAGCTGATATTGTTTTGAGAGTGAGGCTTGATCTCTATAATAACGTTCAGCTGTAACATATGAGCACTGAAATGTTGGAACAAACAAATAGTACACAGCCTAGATTGCTTGAATTTAAGTCAGGCGAGTTAGCCATGAAACAATTTTGAAATTGTTGCTTCGATGTATACGCATGGATCGTCCCAAAGCTTTCGAATATCAAACGAAATCACATATACAGCGCCCACACCATATATTGAACGTAGCTAATATAAAATCCCAATGTAAATATTCCAACGTAAATGAGCTGCTAGAGTAAAAGTGCATTTTTGTTATTTTATAAGAAGTATGCAACTATCTCAGAGCATACGAAAATACTGAATCAGTACCGTAGTTAAGGTAGGTGGAAGGCGGATATTGAACTGGTGTTTTGAGAGCGCTTTAATGATACTTTGCAACGAACTGTTTGGGACATTGTACTAGATGACTGTAATTTCAAGGCAATCATTTCCGTCATATATCCCTATTAGCTATCACTGGATAACGACAGTGATGCAAACAGACCAATCGCTATATTAGTCGCGGCCGAATAGCGTATATTAATATTAACGAAATATTATGTCTTAGCAAGTCCAGCATGCCGATTCTGCTGTTCGATAGAATCCCTGTTATTCCTAATCGTATGAGCCTATCGTTTATTTATCCTCAAAATCAACCGGCGAATCCAACCCAATCCATTAGAAGTCTGACCCTGCTCGCAGTAAATATATACACAAAATGATGGCATTATTGAAGACATGTGTCATTAAGGATCAAATTGCCAAAGTCTTAAAAGAATTGTCTAAAAAATATAAAAATTTTTAAAATCAATATTTCAGATGTTAAAACTGATATGGGTTTACACTTTGGCATCACGAGATAATAGCAATTGATTTATGATTTGAGCTGTTGAAGCTGAGGTCCGTCTTAGCCACGGAGGAATAGAACTCCCTTCATATAATGACCTAGCTAATTTCAAGTCGAGAACAAGATTTGAAATTTGTTTTCGTATCTACGTTATCTGTATGAACTAATTTTGAAAAGTAGTTTTAGCAATAACAGTGATCTCCATGTGTCAATTGCAAGCATCATAAGTGTCGAGAACAAGATTTGAAATTTGTTTTCGTATCTACGTTATCTGTATGAACTCATTTTGAAAATTAGTTTTAGCAATAACAGTGATCTCCATGTGTCGGTTGCTAGCATCATAAACCTTGACTGAATTATAGCTTAAGACATCACATCACATTTGGCTTAAAATGTAACTTGCTTGCTATAGAATTATACGCAACTGACATTATAGGTATATTTTTCAAAATACATTTTCCCACAAAATACATTGTCACGATGCTTCGGTATTAGGCTTTTAAGTATAACACTGCAAACAAAATTTATTAAAGGTACGGTAAAAATTGATGGTATAAACAGTTCTCAAACGTTATTGCAAATAAGAAAAAGAACTGCTAAAACTTGATACGTAATTATTTTCCATAAATTTGCGTTTCCAAACGTTATTGCAAATAAGAAAAAGAACTGCTAAAACTTGATACGTAATTATTTTCAATAAATTTGCGTTTCCAAACGTTATTGCAAATAAGAAAAAGAACTGCTAATACTTGATACGTAATTATTTTCAATAAATTTGCGTTTCCAAACGTTATTGCAAATAAGAAAAAGAACTGCTAAAACTTGATACGTAATTATTTTCAATAAATTTGCGTTTCCAAACGTTATTGCAAATAAGAAAAAGAACTGCTAAAACTTGACGCGTAATTATTTTCCATAAATTTGCGTTTCCAAACGTTATTGCAAATAAGAAAAAGAACTGCTAAAACTTGATACGTAATTATTTTCAATAAATTTGCGTTTCCAAACGTTATTGCAAATAAGAAAAAGAACTGCTAAAACTTGATACGTAATTATTTTCAATAAATTTGCGTTTCCAAACGTTATTGCAAATAAGAAAAAGAACTGCTAAAACTTGATACGTAATTATTTTCAATAAATTTGCGTTTCCAAACGTTATTGCAAATAAGAAAAAGAACTGCTGAAACTTGATGCGTAATTATTTTCAATAAATTTGCGTTTCCAAACGTTATTGCAAATATGAAAAAGAACTGCTAAAATTTGATACGTAATTATTTTCAATAAATTTGCGTTTCCAAACGTTATTGCAAATATGAAAAAGAAGTGCTAAAACTTGATACGTAATTATTTTCAATAAATTTGCGTTTCCAAACGTTATTGCAAATAAGAAATAGAACTGCTAAAACTTGATACGTAATTATTTTCAATAAATTTGCGTTTCCAAACGTTATTGCAAATAAGAAAAAGAACTGCTAAAACTTGATGCGTAATTATTTTCAATAAATTTGCGTTTGCAAACGTTATTGCAAATATGAAAAAGAACTGCTAAAACTTGATACGTAATTATTTTCAATAAATTTGCGTTTCCAAACGTTCTGGTAAACTCTATATTTCAGAAATTTTAATGCTTTAATTTTAAAATCGTTATGGTACAGTTCTCGATTATTAGGATTTATTGACAGTTGGTAAATTGGTTTTAGATTTGGTGGCACAGTTGTGACTAAGCTAGAGTCTACAGTACAAACGCTACTAATTGGCTCACTACAATTTAAGCACTTCCAATTTAAAAGCATTAAACTAAAATGCTACTTAATCCTGCTCCAATTTCTTGTAATAAACAAGTTGTCGCAAACGTGAACGTGATAAACAATTTTGCTCAAAATAACCAAATTATTTCGATTACATATGAATCTTGATCTTTTCATGTTTGACTTTACTAACCATTTTTTTCAGTATTTACTTCGGAGAATAAAAAAAATTTTATCATCTGTGCAGGGCAATAAAATGATCTTATACAGCCAGACATCAGTTTCAGATTTGGTAAAATTTAGCCGGAATTTTCAGGAAACTACATTGTACTGTGCCAGTAGTCTAAGCTCATTGCTGGGTTTTTGTTATACAATATTCATAATTACACAAAATCGTACCATACAGTAGGACACCTCAGAATCGATAACTGCTTGTAACGACTGCACATAATTAATAATCATCGGAAATGATATAAGACACGCAGTGACTGCAACAGTGCTTAGTGCAGTTGCACAAAATGCAATGCGACGAAGTTGCGCCGAACGGTCTGAAAAAAGACAATCTAATATATATCATATCAAGGTACGGCAACAGTGGATCTGGGTTTATTAAGAAAAATACATCTTCTCTGAGTAGAAATGATCAAAACCTAGAGTCCAGGAAATTTTTAAATAACGAGAACGATGACCACTTCTATGGAGCGGTTGTGTAGCAGTGTACGACCATGTGTACGTTTCTCAGCCTTCTTTCCAACTTGTATGCGGAAGCATTTTAGCGTTTCTTGACTATATTATAACGACAGGTCACTAAAACACTTTCAATAACAACAATAACAAGAATATAGTTTATTATCAGTTAAGCCAGCCTTATTACACAAAGCTGTTATGCATTGTCCACACTCACACTGTCCGTGTGAGATATAGACCAGATAAAAGATCCTGTTATACAAAAATAATAGACTGAGGTGTGGTAAATAAACAGATAAGATCATAAAGGGCATAGAGCCACTTACAACTGATCACAATCTGAAATGATAATGGTGATAACACTAAATAGACACTGCACGTAGAGATACATGTACCATCTGCGAATTACATAAAAGTAGGATTTTTGAAAAAAATTTATTTGAAAGTCACTGTTTAGGTTCGACTTGCACCTTACTATGCACTAAAGAGTTACACAAATATAGATAACCACATTTTGTATTTCGACGGAATTTTTGATAGGATTAGCAAGGCTTGGACTGCCTCAGAAATGATCACATATTCTCGTCGTAGTCCATAAATTGCGACAAGTTGACATTTTTCAAGCGAAATTTGAATGGTCTACAGTTAGAAGGGCGGATGAGAGGTTTATTACCAACAAGTTTGGGTAACGAATTCCAGACATTGATTATCCCGACTCCGAAAGAATGTTTTAAAACATTGTTTTGAGATTCTTTTTTTAGTTTCGGTGAGTGCCCACGCCTTTGCTATACGCCTGACGTTTTCAGCAGTTATTTGCAAGTATCAATATCTGAATTTAAAATTTTGTAGACCATAGTAAAATCGAGATAAAGTCAACGTAGTTCAAGCGGCTCAAGATTTAAAATACTGAGCCGTTCTTGGTAAGGTAAGTTTGCTCATCTTAGTCTGATGAACAGACGGCGAATACAATATCTTTGCACTCTCTCAATATAGTCAATATCACTTAGCTGACACGGACACCAGACTTGAGAAACATACTCAAGCACTTGTCGTACATAAGTGGCGTAGGACCGTAACGATCGTTATTGATTAGAAAACATCGGAATAAAATATTTATAGTCTGGTATGTCTGTTTAGCCACAACTCTGCAGTGAGAACTGCTTTTCAGATTGTGACTGACATTAACACCCAGTTCTCTACATTGCTTTCCGATTAGTAAAAGTTCGTCGCATAAAATATAATTTGTTTCGGTATTGGTTTTCCGAGTCGCAGCAAGTTGCATTTTGAAGGCAGATATTGAAAGTTGCCATTAGTGCACATTGCTAAACTGTAGCCAACGTGTTTTGGAGGTATTATTGTTGATAGATATGTTTTGAAGAGTAATGTACATAAACTTTAAAATCGTCAGCGAAAATTTTGCAATCAACATTAGGCATAACATAATTAGTGATATCATTTATATACATCAGAAACAGCGAAGGACCAAGTACACTGCCTTGCGGCACACTTGAAGGCACTGGATAATACTTAGGGCAAGCTGCAGTTACTTTTACACGAAACCGCCTGTTGTTTAGTAAAGATTCGATCCATTTTTGAGATGGCCTGTAATGCCAAACGATGAAAGTTAGTGCAATAATTTCTTGTGCGATACCGTATCAAAGGCTTTGGCACAATAAAAATAAGCAATATCAACTAAATTCCCCATGTCCAGTGTCAAATGAACCAGTCATCGAAAGATTTGAAAAGCTGTGTACAAGTAGAACGGTTTGCAAGAAAACCATGCTGGCTTTTTGCTACTAAATTGTTTGATGAAGTGAAATTTAATAATTGTCCATGTACTATCCATTCAATAAGATTGAAACAGTTCGATAAGAGCAAAAGTATACTATAACGATAAACAATAGTGCTGCTACAAATGACTCGAGCAGTTCTTAAGCCCTGTTGCAGCGATGTAGAATATTTATCACAATCAAGCCGCACGAAACGCAGTGCTTCTGGTTATAAACTATCATCTATGCTGTATATCGGAAACCAGTGTAATATTTTGTGTCACTTAAATGATCGCAAGGCCCCAAGATAATTTCTAGAGAAGGGTATGGCAGAGCTTATAACGAGATATACCACACTTTTCTCCAGAATTTATCATGAATTCTTGATCTTGTTTATTTGTTCCGAGATAGAAATAATGTTCGATAACATTGGTATGTATTAGAAGAAACAAGATATAAGAAGCTAGAGCTTTGGTTAATTTAAGTTTGTCTAATAGCAATTAATATTAGAATCTCTAATGCTGCCAAAAATTTAGCGTGACTCATTTAAATCCGCGCACATTGTAATTAATGATTGGTCTTAAATTTCATTATCAAATAAAGTAGGTGATACGATATTTTTATGGAGTTGTAGGGCTCGCTCCGGAGCAACAAATTCAGGAGTGTCGGTTAGCCAGCCGAAGACAGAGGCTATGTTATCAAAAAATATTTCACCGCCGTATATAATATATTTTGATGATTTTCACATATCATTTGCAGAATCTCTTAAATATGTTGGATTAACTATATCCAAAGTCTTTTTGCATCAAAGACATATTAATTCAATAAGCCATACGGTGGGTTACCAGATATTCCAGATATTTCTCCTCAAACGACTGTCATATCGCACGCGTTCAGTGTCAATGTTACGTGAAGTTTGTGCTCGATATATTCCTTTCTAGTACGCGATGCCATGTTTGGCTGCTTTAAATCTATGCAAAAAGAAATAAACGAAAACTTACAGCACCGAGCCATTCGCATAATTCTTATTTATTGTAATATTCAACAACTAAACTCGTATGTCTCGATGTTTGTAATTTATCTCCGCAGTTAAACAGACATAACTTGGCCTCGGTAAGGTACGGATATTGTTAATCGACATGTACACAACGTCTGTATCAGTATCAGCAGAATACTGACACTAACCTAAGACACCTGCGCGCATTTCAATTGTCAGATGTCACTTCTAATACAACATGGCTAGCAGATCGTTCTTCCTTTAGTGGTCATAACAAAATTACAAACTGCTTTACCTAGTGAAGCTGCTGCCAAGAACTCAAATGTTTTAAGAGATATATGCCTAAGAAAAGGCTGCTTATATACTCTAGGCAGTAGTTAAAAGTCTTAAACACTACAGGAAGACATAAGGGGCAATTCATAACTATTCTAGCTCATGTCACATTTAGGGGCCGGACGTTATAACGTTGGAAAAAAGAACCGTTTAGAGCGGGAAATTCGGGAAGCGGTAGCCCCCGACTTAGGCTTAGGCTTAGTACATGGCTCATATAAGGACCTTAGCTTAGGCTAAGACTAAGGCTTAGGCTTAGTATATTGAGAACGGCATGGCAGGCATTTCACTTCCGCATCTAAAGGTTACATTGGCCACTATTCTTAGCTAGGGCTGCAGTTTCTGCCCAAAGCTCGTGCAGCACGGCTATTTGTACAATATATTTGTTCAAAAAAGTAGTTTTGATCTTGCTCTGAGATGGCAGCCCGGTGAACATACTTAATAATACTATATTATTATATACCGCTATTACAACTTAGATCGAGTAGGTGGAAATGTTATTTTTGCTAGAATATTATGCAAATCAGATGTGTTTGAAACAGGCTGTGAAGTTCTGGAAACTGTAATTGCACGGCTCTGAATAGCGCGTTTCGCTTCGGTTTGCCTCGGATCCCGACACGCCACTTCCATACGTTTGGACAGTTTTATAATATGTCTTTAGTTTTCAGAAGTCCGGAATCTGGTCGCCACACGTTTCGTATAGCCTACAGGTACGTTCGCCCAGACGAATCATCGGTATTTCCACCTTGCGGGATTTTGTTCTCAGCTCGAAGTCTTTGGCAACTTCACGTGCTTACGAACGAAGTATGGCACGTTTTAGCAAATGGTGTATTGCAAGGAAAATGATGTGGCTTCCTCCATCAATAACAACTGTTTGGCGGCATTTACAACATTTCGTCAAAAGCGGTAGGTCTAACTGTTCTATAATTATAGCTTAGATGCATGAATCCATTGAAACAGATTATCTAACTTCGCATATTTTATGTGAAATGGCTAATCTGTCCGCAAGGCGGCAGGCTGCTACAAGCAGACTTGTCAGACACTCCGTCCCTATCGACAGACAAACGTTTCGCGTCGACTCTTGTGAAATCTTCTGATGGTTGATGGTTATGAGCATCTGCAAGCGGCCGTTTTGTTTTATTTCTTATTTTATGAGTTTCTGAGGTGTTCTGAGAAGCCTTGGTGCTTAGTTTTGGTGATGTAGTTTTGTCATGAAATCATATTTCTATTTACATTAGAATTTCTACAATTGATCAATTATCGGTTTGTAACGCAATTTATATTTCTGCGTCGACCAGTGGTTTTTGGCTGTTGGCTATATTTAGTCAATATAAAATTTAAACACGTAACGTATTTTCCGGTACCTTTAAGAATCAGTCTGCCTTTTTTGTTCTGAGAATTTTGCTAGGCAAGGGTCCTATGACAAGGCCCAGAAATCGTTGAAAAAATTTGTCAACCCGCAGGTCAATGCATGCTGCACAGTTTTAATGCCAGTAGAGCGACGGAAGCTGCTGAATGCGGTAGCGACGAAACAGAATTGCTTATGCAGCGCCACGGTACATGAAAATTGTCATCATCGGCGAAAGAAACCTAGGTGTGTAAAAGAAAGTTTACGAATACTGATTTGTCAGTGCTGAGCAAAACTAAAAATTGTTTTTATACTTATTTTTGATTCCAAAATAAAGTTATTTGGTACAAATATGTGGTGTTTGATTAACGGATAGTGTTGTAGCGCTAAATATTGAGAGAAAAATTATCCTGAATTTATTATTTTCATTCTGGCTAATAATTAAAAAAATGTTTTCAGTTTAGCAACTGTAAAAGTGCAATAACGTTCGCCTTTTATATTTTCGTTTTTGAGGCATTAATGGCATTTAAAATTGAAAATTACAGTGATCGTAAATGTGGTGAAACAATGTCATTACCGATAGCAGCAATCTTTTTTGAATATGAGACAAACGACCTTATTGCTAACGGAAGTTGATAAGATGTTAGGCAATGTTTTTAATTTAAGCTGCCATCGTTAGCTGTTAATAGTTGGAATTTATTGATTTAGCGATGAATTTGCAATACATTTCCCATTTAACCGGTTCGACCACATTCAAACACGTTTCGTACACTGTTAAAAACCATTTGGTTCGTGAGTAAGTAGAACCTGATTCGCACGGCTACGACTGTCCATGCCGAAAATTTAGTAAGAGGCATTACGTCGTCCTCTATTCGTCCCCACTAAGACGACCCTATACGTCGTCCAGCGTAAAATGTGCCCCTTGTAACACCTTTTGTTTTTCGCACCAGGAAGTGATTTTTAAACGAAAATTGGCACCTGAAAAATCTGAAATTCTGGGTACAAATTAAATTGCTATAACACAATATACATTAGTGACCACTAAGCGAATAATAGCGCCAAGAAACTTTCTGGGAAAATATTACCATACTTTAATTGAAATTTCTGGTACACATTTTTATGGCGGTCATTTTTGGTCATTTTTGTATGCAGATATGAAAAGTATTTCTGGCACAGCAAGATCCATCTGGATCCATCAAAGATTCATCAGTTAATAATAATCACATAGCGTCTGTCTGGACGCTCACATGTCATAGCGGATTGATATCTATGAAAGGATGAATATGCCTCGTTTCACACACAACGTTTCCATATTTTACAATACCTTCTATATAAACTTGATAAAAAGCATTATTGTCGTGAAATGGCTGAAACATAAAGTCCAACCAACTCTGAACTACTCGCCCTAACAAATATTATATATACGTTTTCTGAAGACACATGCCACGATACATACGCAACTCGGAAGCAGGATTAGTTATTATGGTATTAGTGTGGGAACTGAGAGTGAAAATAGATTTTCTCTTAATATACGGTTTGGTAAAATGATTTGAGGCAATGGGAATCGAGTTTGCCAATAATATTATATCAGTTTTGCTCTTTACTGCAAAGCAATTTTCTCTGGACAGAAATTGTAAATTCAATAAAAATATTCATCAAAATTAATCGTGCTATTAACTGGACACAATTCGAAGTATAAAATTTTTTATTATTATATATTTAGGTTCAGTATTTGATAGCACAAAATCGGTTCTGATCCAGGAACCCTCTGTTAGGTACTTTATTTTTGTACTTTTTTGCTGATATATATTTTAATTTGTTTCAGTTAAATTTTACTTCAGTACTCATAGCGAATTTTACCACATAGCGGTCTGATGCGTAAATATAGTAAACGAAATATTTTTGGATTCCTTTAATTTTACCAGAAATTATTTTCAGAATTCCTAGGGATAAGAACACTTCATTTGTTCATATCTCCTGGCTCTTTACAACGTAATATGTTTTTTGCAGGGACAGTGAAGGATGTACAATCAAGCATCCATTTGGATGCGTAGTGATATACTTATGTGTGCCCTTCTCTTCGTTCAGTTAGTAACGAATGAAAAGATTCCAATAGGAGGATTTTGTATAACTAATGTGCCTTGATGACTTACAGATTTCATCCATCTGCGGAACCTTTCCTAACCACGGAGTAATCTCCGCCTAAATGGATGTCCATCCTATTTTATTCCTAAAAAACGCAGGCTTTATATCAAAAATATATGTAAAATTGCAGGCTTGATATCAAGAAAGGTAGTGAAATTGTCGTGTTGCACCTCTCCTTGCTGAAGAACGTTTTTTGTTGAGCTCGTGGATGAACCGATACGGACATAATAAAATAGTTTTCCGAAATGCTTGCTTTCACACTTTGTACACCACGCTATGTGACATTCGTTAACACGACTTTTATACAAAAATGATAACGCGATTAAATCAAACGTAATTGTAACGATATCCCCACTTTCCCACTATTCTGTATTACATATTCCTGGTCCCATATTATAACGTAGTTTTTAATTTAATGCTTTAAATTGTTTAATTTGCGATTGTAAAGAGTTTCGAGCATCCTCAAGGCGAAAACATGATTCATTCAAACGTATCTTTAACTGTTGCACCATTCTTACAACCTTCTGTGTATTCTTTGGTACTATGCATTTTTCGTGGTTTTGAATTAAAAACTTTAAATTATTAAATATTCAATTAAATGTCGCACGCCAGCAAATCTATTGCCCGCTACGAATTGGGGATTGAACCACCTTCAAATATAATATAATAACAATGTAAATTATATATACAGATATAGTAGTTGCTATATCTATATTTATTACATATCTACTATAATGTAATCTGTTCTAACGTATGAATGCGCATTTCTAGGTGCACATGTCTATGTGTCTGTGTAGATTTCCAGGCGCACGGCTAGAACAGTTTGAATGATATTTTGCAAAACATTTCTTACAAACATACATTTACAAAATTGTGCCAGATTACTAAAAATGCAACAATCGAAAACTCATGTGTAGCAACACAAGGTGTTTCTGAAACAGTTTACATATAGGAAGGTTTATGTTAGGCATTCATTAAGTGCCTGGAAATCATAATAATTTTCAAACTGTTTGAGCTATGGCATTTTTTCAACTCTAAAACACCAAAACACGTTAAAATTTTATAGCGTGGAACGCATACAAAAAGTATATTAAGATCAAATACGTCGACATACAGTAGAATGTACCTGTTGTAAAATCAATTGGGACAAATCATATAAAATTCCTTATAAACTTTTCTTATGTCCACATTTATTTAATGAATTATAGATTATTTTACCAGGAACGAAAAAAGATTTGACACAAATAGAATTTTCGCTATAAGCCCATTCAGTGAAACCATAACCCATTGTGTAAACAATAATTAATATAATAAGCTCGGCGGTGAAAATTTAAATATCGGGATAAAATTCTCAAGAAAGAGTTTGAGGATGGTTAAAAAAACTTTAACCCCACCTAAATTGTTTTTCAACAGGTTGATCTGGATTGCAGCCGGAATGCTTTCACTTTGTGTTAATTCGTCCTATACTCTGTCTCTCTGCAAATATTGCTTTGGGAATGCAACCTCTGTTATTTCCTTTGTGGAACTACGTATATGCATTTAGTTTACTGCAAAA
>JASANE010007248.1:0-56231 GCA_030248225.1 Trileptium ribeirensis | reverse complement strand
GCAATGGTCAAGTTGAACGATTTAATCGAACACTGGAACAAATGCTGAGCATGTACGTTAGTCAATCGCAAACAGATTGGGACATCATCCTTCCGTATGTGTCTTTTGCCTATTGTACAAGCGTTCACGAGTCAACCATGGAGACACCGTTCTTCCTCAACTTTGGACGAGATCCTGTGCTACCAATCGACCTAACATTGCAGAAAGCAAAACTGGATCTCACACCAACCGACTACGCATATGAAGTTGCTGAACGAGTTGTGACAGCTCACGACCTAGCTAATAACACTTTGAAACAAGCACAACTGCGCCAAAAGCACTACCACGACCGTTCAGTTAATAAGCTTTCTATTCTTGAGGGTGATAAAGTCTATATGCATGTTCCCCAAGTACCAGTAGGGAAAACAAAAAAAATAGCTAGGCTTTGGCGAGGACCATTTCGTGTTGTCCGTTTAACACCGGATGGTACGGGAGCTGATATTATTTTGTGTAAACGCTCCGTTAACTCAGGCATACGACGTATTAATCTACGTAGGTTAAAGCCAGCGCCCTACGTTAAGCAACGAGCAGTTAAAGACAGAAATGCCCGCGAAATAGCTGAAGATTTTTGCGAAAACTCTAACACCCAGTATGAACTTGCGTCTGCTGATCATAGCGCGGGGTTGAACCAAGGAGAGGAGGAACGTCATGACGTACCACCATGTAGACAAACACGCTATAGTTTGAGATCTCGCACAGGAAAAGTTGATCTAGTTAATTGTTGTGCATTATCACCTCCTTTAGAATACGAATATAATAATAGTAATACTAATAGTAATAATAATAAAGTTCACAACGAATCACTAAGTAGAAGTATCATGTCAAATAACTATTCTCCAGAAATCATTATTAACTGCGATGACGATGATTTAATTGACGGCAGTGATGACGATAATGTGGAGGTAACGAAAGCAATAAATCATAAAACTCATACAATTACAACTACAAATGCATGTACTAAACAGATGGAAGATGTGTTACGCAATTTTCCACGAAAAACAATTACGCACTCAACAAAAACAGCAAGATACCCTCACATGAAAACGTCTAGCCGTCATGATTCAAAATCGTCGACCTTCTCAGCGAAGCGAAATTGTTCAGACGATTTAAAGCGTAATCACATCAACCGTTTCCATGCGAACAGGAAACCTGCTAAAGATGGCGATCATTCATCTGGTTGGAGTCCTATGAGACGTAACTTAGATTGGTCATATCGAATTCCTAAGAAACAATACAGCAACGAACGAAAGATAAAACACGACAATCAACGCGATTCACATCGACATGATTCGCATGCTAAGTTTCAGGACACTAATCGAAAGTCTGAAAATCACCGACATCAAATCAAGCGTAAACGCGATTCTGCAGCACCACCACGAGATTTCGCTAATTATAGACAAAGATTACCAGGTCCCACACGACTATACGACTATCGAATACCAAGTCAACAAAAGCTAACTGAGCCGACCTGTACTCCTTATGATGACTGGTGTTCACAAGGTCGACAAGATTTAGTGAATAAGCTGTGTCGAAATATGGATGCCGAACAAGGGAGAACCACTCCGAAGCTGAATCCAACACATTGTGCATCATCGGGCACTGCTGCAACTAATCAGCCAGCAGTAATTCAAAGTATTCCGAAGCCAACAACTACGACGGTATCTTCAAATTCCGGCTGCACGGAGAAATTATCAACATGTGCTGGCTCTAAGCCAGTACCATCCGAACGTATAGTGATCCAGAAAAGCAATGTTCAACATGCAGCTCAAATTTCAACAGTTCACCAGTTATCATTGCGAACGACAGCGACATCTCCAATACGTATCGTCGACGAGAGATTACACAATGTAAACCCAAATGCAGCAATTCGAAAGAAAACTTGTCGGGGCAAACTCTCCTCTCACAGACGAAATATGAAGCATATATATAGAATTATAAAACAATTTTTAGAAAATGGGAAGCCTATGCCATTGTGGACTAAGAATGTACTAATCAATCAGCCGCAAGTGATTCAAGAAATCGTAGAACTTGGGATTCCGCAACATATTATTCAATCTTTATTGCATTGATGGCATGGGGTCATGCCTCCCTATCATGGGGGGCAGTGTAACACGTATTTAGTGACATTTGATTTTGACATTTCGCAATGAAGCTGTACACATTTCAAATAAAAGGTTGTATTTTTGCGAAGATTTTTTGAAGTTTCAGCAACTTTGTATTGTCTACGCTTTGCCTATAAAATTCTGAAGCTTGAGCACCAAGAAAGTTTGTTTTTCGTGTGGGATTATTCATTATGTGGTAGTTTTGATTCTGTGTATTCGATTTTAGAGTTGTGTTCATGGTTGACTAGCACAAAAAGTTGCTGGGTTTACAATTGTAACGGCAGGCTGAACGGTAAACCGTTAATCTAGCCAATTTCTTCTCGCTAGTGAGTGATTAACAGTCTTAGTATTTTCCAATTGGTCAGTGTAGACATTCGCTGCGTTAACCCGTTCAACAAGGCCGTTACATCAATATTAAATTTATGGTTCCATATATGTAAGTATTCTCCATAAGTTTCAAAACGTACTTCCATGAAAAGCGATAAATTGTTGCATTGCAAGAAACGCGGTCAATAATTTGATATGCTAAAATTCCTAAAATACTATTCGCTTACAGGTTCCTGTATCGCAAATCGTGACTGTGTAAATAAGACAAAATCATGATTTATACGCGGTCATTAGTTTCGAAATTGCCAACAAATTTGGCAAAAAACAGATGCAAGAACATAAATTTTATTCATGCACATGTACACAACGACGTTCGAGAAAGAGTAAAAAATATAGTGCGTACAATTTCCAACACATTATTTCCGTGCAACAAAACAATAAACCCAGCCTTTGGGTTCCTAAGCCGTGATTTATCTGCAGTTTGTACGGAGTTAATACGCAAACTAATTTGGTTATAAATAAAATTTCAAAAGCTTGTAAGATCAGGTATTTTACCTGTTGCTGTTTTTTGTGACTTATCTGCTGAACACGAGTTAGCTGGGCGTACATTTGGAAAGCAAAGCTCCAACGCTTGGGATCACGATAGAAATAATCCTTAAATATACATATATAAATATGATGACTATGACCTAAGCATTCATCTGTAATATATAAAATATAAACAGATAGCATAAGTGCGATAACTCCAACTTGGTTAGGTTTTGAATTTGCTTAAACATTTCTCGACATTGTATTATTCGAATTACCACTTCATAGAAAATCTGAGCTAACCTACGTAAACAGAAGCACCCTATACAATTCCGCATTTGAGGAAGAATAAAGTACAGCGATTTCTATTTACTTATCGTGGGAAAAACAAATGTTATTATTAATTTGCTAAATCTAATCCAAATCAGTTTTATGTAAAACGACGTCTGTTTAAACTCAATTAGCGTAGCGTTGTTTCAGATTTTGGTTACAATATTTTTTTACATTATTATAATCAAGGTGGACTTCATTCTACTAAAAACTGGCGACAAAGTGTGATAAGCCATATCTGTTCTGTTGTGGATTTAATCGGCTGGTTGCAATCCACAATAAACATCTTATTGTGTTAATAAATTTCCCGCAATTGATTAAGCACTTTTTGGTCTGAGATTTATGCAGCCCTCGATCCATAGTTGCTTCAAACTAATAATGCTTGCACAAGAACTATAATTCAACGTAAGTAAAACTATGCAGCGACAAAATATGCTAAAACCATACTATACACCAGTATTGTATACACAAATTTTGTCAAATGTATTGTATACGTTTTGCCTAAATTAGTTTGAAATTTCATGAGGAACGGTAAAAAATCAACTTCAGGTGACCAAACTCTAAAATTTCAAAAATTGCACAGTCTAAAAATTCTATGCATTACTTATATACAGTACGCGCCAGAGATGAATGTCGCCTTTCGAATGATGAAGCATCGAGCGAGCGCTCCGCGAACATGGAGCAATCAGTGTTACAACATGTTTCCAGTAGTGAGCGAGCGTCGAGCGAACATCAATAGAGGAACAAGCGAACATCGAGCGAGCGCTGCGCGAACATGCAGCAATCAGTGTTACAACATGTTTCCAGTAGTGAGCGAGCGTCGAGCGAACTTCAATAGAGGAACAAGCGAACATCGAGCAAGTAGCTATAATTTCTGCAGAATACTGAACATAAACGTTAGCTTTCACATTTTGTATTATATCGAATAGTATTGGGCAACGATCGGTAAAGTCATTGGCCGGAGGTCGTGTTAGGCCGCCTGCAAGGTTATCCAGGCCGTCAGCCAATGGCCTGCCATTGACGGCCAATATCCCGCGCTTGACGCCCGTGAAAGCCGTCGGCAGACCGCTAGCGGAAGTCGGCATGCCATTGCAACTGCTGTATACTGAGCGAACTGAACCTGATTATTGTTTTGACGTAAGGACCAATTAATAGCAAACATGCAACGATTTTATTCTAGTGCTATCTAGTCATATTTAAATATGATTTTTATTAAACTAATGAGTCAACGTTGAATGATAGACCTCAGGACCATCCGCCACCCAACACTACTATACTACAGTCTGCTTAGGCGTATGATTTGACACTTTAGCCATTGCATTTGACATTGTACACAACCCTTATAAGCAAGAAAATTGAGCAAATTTTTGAACAAATAGTACAATAGAATTTAAGAATATTAAATTCGTATCGCAGTAAGACAAGCTTTTTGAAGGCAGCCACCCACCCATAAACCGTTTGTCAGTCAATCAGCCGTCGGTCGGCCGCTGAGCCGTCAGCCGTCCATTGGGCCGTCGGTTGCCCTTGGCCGTCGGCGGACCCAAAATTTTATCGCTAATATTGAAAACATGTACATTATGTTATTGTGACAAATTATACGGATCAATACTGAAAAAATCTACAAAGTATAACATAGTTTTTGTAATATGTTGCCAAAATTGATTTGATATATATTCTAGTAAAAATTTTTAACTTTTAAACTTTTAACCTATTTTCAAAAATCGAGCAAGTTACGGTCTTATTTCCCAGAAAAATAAAGTATGAGTTCTAAAAGTTCAGTAACGTTATTTATGTATGCCCGAGTACACTTAACCCCACCAACCACCTATTTTGTAATTTTACATTAAAATTGTAAGTGAAATCTTTTTGGTCATTTGAAATTCGTGAAAGCACTTCTCACGATTGAAGTCTAGTTATTTTGCGTTCGCGAAAATTCTACTAAAAACAACCAAATAATTCAGTAACAAAACGTGTCGAATTTGAGTTAAACGGGTTTTGTTTGAACACCAAGAGCTTAACTATACGATTGATTTACTTGTGACGTCACATTTGCATTAAATTTGTTCTCGAACACGCAATAATCTAAATTTAAATGATTAGGCATTGGGAACCGAATTTTTGCAAATTGAAAACGCACATATTTTGTCCAAAAACAAGGTATAATTTCTGGCACTTGGATTAGATTTTGCCGATTTTCGATTAGCGAAAAACCGAACGAAATTCATCCATTTTCCCGTAGTAAGGGTTTACGGTTCGATATCGGTTATTATAAAATAGGACGGTTGGTGGGGTCACCTTAAGTTTACCCAAGAATAACAAAAATGAAAACAAATAATAAGCTCGTGCTGACTAAAAACCGGTTGTACCTAAAAAGCAATGCGCGTGTATTCTATATATTATAGCAAAACTAGGACAGCATAACATCTACATGTGGAATCGAGTCGAGCATTTAGATAATTTTACCATAGCGGAGTACAAATCTTGCAGTATGTATGTTACATACATATTACAGTTCGCTTCTGCTTGACACAGTAGAAATTTCAAAGCTTAATGGAAAATTTCTATACTTCATATTGTGCTTCAAGTGCATGGCAGGTCCTTTTATACCAAGTTCTCAATAAGTGTTATAAACCTAAATAAGAGCTTACCAATAAATTTGTACCTCTTAAGTTCTGCCATTTGTCAATCGGTTCTGGCATGACCTGAAAATAAAAGATATAACAAAAAATTTAAACAAAAGCTCAGTAAATCAAGGAAAGATTTTCTTTAGCTAGTTATGGGTAAACACCCACCTGTAAAACCGTGATAATACTGCGTCGGATCGACTCGATCTAATCAGTTCCGATTCGGATTGTAATCGCATTGCCTATACAGAGTGCTCAACCAATCTCATTCCATAGCGCACAACAATTTTATTCTATAAGAATTAGAATATGTGGCCCAACAAATACACACAGTGGATGTAATTGGAACATAATTTGGTTGTATCGTATCAGATGCATTGCAACCACAAACAGGATGAAATCTGATTACACGCAGTGGGCACGGTCTTACACTTGAAAATTTTTATATAAATATGAAAAGATTGAATTATTACCGACAAAAGTTTGACTCACGAAAAATGAACTTGTACATACACTTTTTAACATTGTGATAATACACTGGACATAACAGCGGCACTAATGCAATACAGTAGGTGACAAAAACTAGCAACTATAATATGTCAGTTCAAACTTGTTGCTCGCTCTACTGTTCTGTAACGCTGCCCGCTCAGTTCTATGTAATAAATTCGGAGGTTGTAAGAATGCAATATATGTAAGTGCTGATTAAGTCACCTATCAGTAAAAACGAGATTTACGCGTAATGCGCCAGTTATTTCTGACCGTGACTAAAGTGTTTTAATTTGACCAGGAGGCGAATACTCGAAATCAATGTTAAGACCTATACGTACGTGTGTCAGTATATTACCTGGACTTCTGGAAATACTTTCATAAAATTAATGAAAGTCGATTTGCCTGATGCAATATTGCCTTCGACAATAACCTGCAATATAATTAAAACGTAATACAAAACATAAATATGACAAATATTAAACGAAGTTTTCTGCTCAAAATCAATCTACATTGACTTGTGATACCAGAAGGCTTTTCTTCAATCCATAAAACGCAACGTCTTTGTTAATTTACATAGGTTTAAGCTAGTAGCTCGCAAGTGAGGGTGAAACGGAGAGACCGTGGTTGCATTATTTTAAGTTATTTTATTTAATCACCTATAACAGGCTATGTTTGATATCTATACCACTGTAAAACCCCTTGAACGCTGAATCCATTGAAAATACTAATGGTTCGTCGACCCTGCATCCATCGAAAACAGCTGACAACGCATCAAGTATTTGTGCTGGTTTCTAGATAACCAAAACATTGTATTCAGTCTATTGAAAAACTTATACAGACAATTCTTGATGACCTGTATGCAATACGTAACCAAACTCCTAAAGACATGCGATTTTCTGGATGTCGGGTTCATTAACCCTAAAGTCTAAAACCAATGAAACCGTAATCGGATTCATTGACCCTAACCCACAGAAAACCCATGAAAATGCTTAAAATACGTATGCTGGACTCAAGATAGACAAATAATTGTATTCAGCTTTGAGAAATAACCATATACAGACCATCATTGATACCATGCACGCAATACATTATCAGACAAATGAAAACGCACTACATTTTAGAAATCGGGTTCGTCTAACATAACCACCACCACCCCATCCTTTAGAGTCGATTGGTTCCATCGTCTGCGCAACGGGTTCGACTGTACCATGATTTCAGCGCGTTTCTCCATTTATCCCTGTGTTGGATGTCCTCTTTTCGCAGACCCATCAATCGCATATCTTCTTCTACCACCTCTTCCCACTTCTTCTTGGGTCTTCCACGTGGTGCTATCCCTCGGAATTTGACACCTGCGACCATTTTCGTTATTCCACTCGTCCTCCGCTGCACATGACCGTACCACAGTAGCGTTCGAATTTGCAGCTCTATTTCCAGCGGCATAAAGCCGAGTGTGGCTGCAACCTCCTCACTAGATTTCCTGTCTTCCCATCGCACACCGGTCATCCACCGCATCATCTTTCTGTCTGTTGTGAGTAGAGAAGCGGTAGCTTCCTTCGTGAGTGCCCAACATTCGGAGGCTAGGCAAGCACTGGCCGGCTCGTCTAACGTAATACCCTTGAAATCCCATAAAAGGTATAATATATTCAAGTTGGACTCTAAATGGCAAAATCGTCGTATCCAGCATGAATTGATAACCTAACAGGTACTCGTTGTAAGGTAAAACGAAGCAACAACATGCGAAATTTGAAAAATCGCTGGTCGATGAATCATATTCGGCCCCATAGCGGCCCAGAAAGTGGTCCCACAAAAAGTCGTTGTCGGCCAAGTTATAGATCTCGATGACCTGACTCTGCATTATACTCTCATTTTTCGATTGAAACCTGTCTCGCTAGATATGTGCTCCGAAGTAGTGGTACTTGTATGGCCAGATTTAGCAACGAACCCTTAAAAACTGTTTTTGCCATTTTGACAAGGAAGATTGGGTCGGAGCAGAAATTTAATGAAATCCGTCCATGCGAAAATAAGTTATGAATGACAGCGACAGAGAAAAAGAAAATTTTCGCGAGTTTTCCTCCGAGCGCCTCATATGGAGACTCCGTTCGCTCGCTCCGTTTCATATAGTTGAAAACACACGCAGAAACAATTTATAAAAATAAACAATTTAACATCGCTTGCTTTAATAGTTGAAATCCAGCTGAAAACTTTACGTTGACTACCAGACAGCCGGAACTTCGACAGGCAGGTCAGTCAGACTTAAAGGACATTCATGACTAGCCATAGTTATACTACAACAGTATGTGAACAACAAGAAAAAACTTCATTCTAAACACATGATTCCCGTCAGAGCAGTATGAAGAAAGTTTCGTTTAATAAATCCTACACAATTTTTGAAGCGTTTTATAACTTTGGGAAACGTAATATATAATGCGGCACTCGCGACCATGGAGCGCCGCTCGGTCGCTTCTCGCCTGCTGTTCGTCCGTTACTCGCTGCAAAATTACTCTGAAGAAATATACTCGTACTTTGAAATTTTGTATTTTGCTTGTTGTTGACTCGCTGCTCGCTCGTAGAGTATATAACTGGCATTGTGACGAGCACTTTGTGTTAAGCCCTACCACGGCGGCTATGTCGGCTCATGACGATGCACAAAAAATGAATTTTACTCAGAAGCTTGCATCAGCATCAAAGGAGGTGCTGATTATTAAAGACCTAATACAAAATACAGTCATGGATTGAAATAAAAGCAGACATTTACAATCGATCGCGCGAGTAGTTCGCGAAAAATCCTTAGCTATTGAATTATTCACGAATTTGTTTTATATGTGTCGGTAACTGTGAAGTCCTCATAACACTAACAAAATCCACTAACATGTTTTGGTTTTCTAGCTTTTGATACATTGTTTGACGAACCAGATACTTGACAAGCCAGGAACATGTTGAACTTCACAGTATTTCGAAGCATCCACTCTGGAACAAAACTAAACCATACGTCCGATCAAAGGACGATCGATCGCAACATTCGACACAGAAATTAAATTAAATACACAATTTTCAGCGCAAAAATATAAGAAACTACAATAATAAATTTAACTGTAATAAGGCTGCTCAGAAAGTTCCTGAGGAAAATATTTTTATCCAACTTTACTTTGGAGGTAGGGGGCAAAAGAAGGGAAGAATCCCATCATTTTTAGTAGCCACAAAATAGTGTCTGGACCACCAAATAACTCAAGCCTCCAAAAACGATTTTAGCAACCATAGTCGCTACCTCTCCCGTCTAATTTTTATTCAAGCATTACAATTTTATTAACAAATTTTCCAACATACGGTTTAAAAAAGGACATGAAAAAATGTAGTTCCTTGCCACAAATAATATATTATTCTTAAACACTAGTAGCTTGTCTCACTGCACAGGCGGTGAGTTTTGGGTGTTGAATATGTAATTTATAGATAAACTGCTATATTGAGCATCAACTTATGCCTTAATTTATTGAGCCATGTTGTTTAATCGTTACCCAACTATTATGTATTTAAGGGCTCAAAATAATCAACTACATAAAAAATGAAGTCAATAATACCCAGACAACAAGACAGGTTGCGGAGATAACGCAGTTAACGTATTATTTAAGTCTCATGAGTCCTTTGAAAACAACATTTTGACGCAACACTGCAGCGTACATAACGCCAGCAGCACACTATGCTAAGTGAAACAGGAAATGCATTGCTCTACTAAAGAGACCAATAATATCCGTAACAGTTTCAGACAGAAATAAAATCAAATTTTTCCAGAATTTTGGGTCTCATAAGCCCATTTCAGCACTTTTTTGTCACAAATCCTGCATCCTATGAAAGCCTAATAGCAAAGCATTATACACAGTCTTACAGAGCTTTTTGCTTTACAAAAGTGCCAAAATGTGCCCCATAATTTGCGTATTCCGTATGTGATTTGGTAATATGTAGGTTAAAATGCCGAAACATTCACCTCACCGTTATACTATAACCTGTGTATGGCCATGTTATATGTATAGTATACTTGCTAGAAATGCGTATCACGTCTCGAACGAACATCGAACATAAATTAGTATATCGCAGGCTAGTGGGAAATGAGTGAGCGATGCCGTTAAGAAATATTCCAAGCTTGAAGTATTAGCTTTACTGATGTTTGTGTGCTACTTATATTGTGTTGTCTGAAAATTGTCCGAGTCTAAAGACAACCCCACAGTCTTGTAATAACATGATACAGCAATAACAGGTCTGCGACTGTAATATCTTATTCAGCGAGCTTGAAAACCCATATAAGAATGTTTTGACATTCGCACCCTGCAATAATATACCACAAAATCAAATCAAGGTATTATGTTAAAATAAGTCAGAAGACCCTAAAACACCCCATATCCGCATGATAAGATACAATACAGCAATAACAGCTCCCCGACGACATTTATCATATTCAATGTGTCTGAAAACCTATTTATATAAAAATGTTTTGACTCTCGTTCAGCGCAATAACATGCCACAAAAGCAAAAAATGTGTTCTGTGAGATGTAGATCCGCAAACCCTAAAACACATCATACCGCTTGGCATTATACAATGCACCAACAACACCTCTCCGACGGCAATACCGTCTCGTATTCAGTTTGCTTGTAAGCCTATATAAGAATGTTCTGACGCTCCTGCCCCGCAATAACATGCTACAAAGCAAAAAAGGCCTGCATTCTGCCAGAATTATAGCTCGCCAGACCCTAAAACATCCCATATCCATTAGAACGATATCATACAACAATCTAGGTCTCTGACGGCAATACCATTGTGCGTGAAGACCTATAAAAGGATGGCGTGACGCTCGCACCCCGCAATAACATTGTGACAAAACAAAATGTTGTTTATGAAAAATAAATCAACGTTCCTATTTGGACCCATAGCAGCACAGGAAGTCGCCTGACAAAAAAGTATTGCTACTTGATGAGCTGATCTCAGCAAGTCGTCTACGTTTCGAAACGTCTATCTCGAGATATAGGTCGCGACATATAGATACCCCGATAGCCAAATTTAGCAGTGTGACCCTTAAACCCTTAGCGGACCATTTTAACAGTGTGACAATGAAAGGGTATAAATAGACTGAATTTAAAATAAAAAATTAGAAAATAGAAATTTCACGATTTTTGCCGCTAACAAAGCTGAAGAAGAAAACTCCGCTAGCTCAGTAATAAAGCTTACATATCAACGAACAAGTTTTGAGTAATACTTATGCACATACCTATCAGCAAACAGGGGGTTAGGGGTCCGAACCCCTCAGAGTTTGCGACGGGGATTCGAACATCCCATTTTGTCAGTCAGCTATCAAGTTTTACAGCATATTTCTGCTGAGTCAAGCCGACTCCAACTTTTCTGCTAGTAAATCAATTGGTAATTTTGTTCGGACACCAAGCCGCAACTTTTCAGCTCTTGGTTACGCCCTTGGCGAACACATCTCGAACTAATATCAAAATAGCGCGACAAAAATTTATTTTGAACAAATATCGAACGAAATTCGAACACATTTCGAAAGCAATTAGAAATTTCGAAAGTCGCGCGAACAGCACTAGATGAGTGCATATTGTATCATTGACTTAGACATTTCTGACGAGTACATAGCGTATCATTCACTCTTGAAAAGGCTTCCATGACAATCCGTACAATACGCGCCAGAATTGACTTCCCTTTCGAGCGAGCACGCGGTATTGCAAAACGTTTGGAGCAGCGAGCGAACATCGACCGAGCAACGTTCATTTCTTGCGAGTACGGTAATTATGATACAAAATAGAAATTGGATATGCTATTACGCTATTCTAAACACAACGATAAATTATTCTACTGCACGAAAGTGACAAACTGGAACAGGCTATATCAAATTTTTTCACAGAGCGTTCACAATAAATTTAAAGTGAGCTACTGATTTTATCTCAGTTCTTTTTACGACACATGCGAATACTAAGAACCTTTTTCAGCCTCAAAAGTCAGCCGTAATTTTTTTACCATATAAGGATTGGTCATTACCATATTAGATAAACTCATGTACTGTCAACACTTCGATGCAAGCCGATTGGACTGACATTAAATTTTTAAGCAACCGCAATTAGCGAAATATTTGTTGCTTTTAATCGACATGCCTTCATGCGTGGTATAATTCGATGGAAGGGGGATATATTATCACGAGATAACACTTATTAATTGGGAAGGTTCAGTCAAACCGTAAACAGTTGTCAATGATACGCCGTGCAGTGGAAAGTAACACTTATAGATCACAACGGGGATATGGGATGAATTTACGATAATGCGGCGACTGTCAACAGAAATAATTGGACAAAGAACTCTTTGTAACTATATAGGGATCTTTTAACCTTCTTACGACATGAACTATAAGGCAGAGCATGACGCAACTGTACAAAGAAAAATGATAAATTTTCATACAACTGGAAAACACATCCGCTTGACAACAATTAAAAGCAACCTCACCGATAGTAGTCGATAAAATGCATTAAAATTTAATACGAGATCTTTCTCGTTTGCGGTATTTATGCAAAATCCAAACAGACTAGCGTTCAGGGTTAAATTTTATTGCTGTGTCTGAAATGTATTCTGTTAAATATTTAATCATGTTGGGTGATATGAGTGAAAACCCAACTGCTAACAGATCGTTTCAAACTTCGGATATATAAGTAAGATTAGCTGATTTTGTAGTTCCACAGAATCGCTGTTTTGCACGAATTTACACACCGAACAGGTCAAAAAGTTTTTAGCATTTTTCGTCACTTCATAATACCTTCAGTGCATTAGGCAAGAGTATGACACTTTGTCGCACTCACATATACACCCGTGTTTGATGACGCGGGCGTTTTCAGCCTGAACCCCCTTAGTATCGGGTGAGGGGGTGAGATGCACTGACTCCCCTCCACATTCTGGGGGAGGGTAGCTCGGAGTCCCCAGCTTTTTTGGGGGGGAGGGTCGGGTTATACGCAGTTACCTATTATCAGGGGCTCGGTTTCAGCTCTTTAAGCGATATACAAATAACCCAAGTAATTTAAATAAGAAAAAGTTGCAACAGCTGCATCTGAATCCAGAAGATTGAAACCACATGATATTTATAAATTTCAAAATTCAATCCTCAGTTCTGGCTTTAAAAATAAATTTCTGGACTATTCTCGAGCTAAGTTTGCTTCTGATTATTCAATATCGCTAATTATGGGCAGAAATTATTTAACGATACTGATAAAGACATTATAATGAATTTATTTTTACTTCTATGTATATAACCGATAATAAACAGACACTGAGGAACGTACGAAATGCAGGTTGCTCGTTTACTGTTATAACTACTACATAAGATAATGTTTCCCAAAATTGAAGGAGGCATTGCACTAATATAGCTCAGGTATTGCTGGATTGTCACAATATTTCCTAAACAAAATAGCAAGTTTTAAATCTATATCGCTCCTCATGATTTTTATTCAGTCGTTATGTTCTGGTCAAATCCTTTCTTTATGGAAAAATGCCAAAATTATTCCTGTTCATAAATGGGCGTATACACTAGTGTTGAAAACGACAGACCGGTTAATCGACTCTGTCGTCATTGTAAACTCTAGAGCGGATTATTTGTGATCACTTAAATGATATTTGGAATCCAATAACACACGTAACCAATAATCAGTTTGGGTTCCGTATATTGCGTTACACCATCGATCAGTTAATCGATACTCTAAATATTTGGCCAAAAAACTGGATAACATTTCGATCGATAACCTTTATCCAGATAAGGAAGGCTTTTGATACTGTTTCTCATGTTAAACTCGGTCAAGACTTCAAAAGATTTGGAAATTGAAAAGAAATTTTAGAATGATTTAAAGTCTATTTGATTAGTCGTACACAGTTTGTCCCACTTTTTATGCTAATTCAGCTATTTCACCTATTACCTCTGAAGTACTGCAAGACAGTGTTTCTTGATTTAGGCTACTTTTCATGTACATTGATAATGCTGATAACGTCCTTGAACATTTCAAATGTAGGCTTTATGCCGATGACGCAATATTTATGGGTTTCACGATCATATCATTATGACCTATGATAATATTCAGACGGATATAGATAACGTATTAAATTGGTCAAATAAGAAGCAACTGTAAATTGCTTTGTGATCCATATGGGACATAACAATCCCAATTTTCAATGTTATCTTTGTAATTGAGTAATGGTTACTACTGAATGTGCTACTGATTTGGGTATATTATTTTCTAGTAACCTAAAATTTTCAAATCACTACGAAAAATTCCATGTCTGGCTTTAAAAAGTCAATCTCACATTTATGACTTTCTGTTCTCGTGATAAAAAATTTCTTTAGCAGATTTACAAAACTTTTGAATGACCTGGACTTGAATATGCTACTGAAGCTTGGTCGCCATGTGTTCGGAAAGATACTAACCTACTAGAGCACGTTCAGGGGTTCTTTATTAGAAGATTGCTTGGGTTACAAAACATTAATCATAATAACCGTTTAAATTGAATCTTGAAACTTATAACACATGCGCACTATTCGAGGTTTAGTATTTGTATATAATATAATTAATAATATAGTTGGCGTGAATTTTGATTCGTTTTTCTAGCTCTCTGAGACATGAGGTCTAGCTTCTCTAGCTTATTCTGAGACAAGAGGAAATCCGTATTATTTCCTAAATGCGTAAGATTAGACAGTCGCAAATCTTTTTCGTGGAAAGAAGTCTGAATTAAAAGGTTGTAAATTTTCCTACGCTCTCCGGTTTCAAAGGGCATGTATCTAACCTAAGTTTTCCGTGAGAGGGGCATGGGTAAGAGACCGGTCCACGGCGCACCATGTTCCCGTCAACAATCATTATCTGTTTTTGTTAGGTTTTTCATTGCAGTTTTTGTGTTTGTTGGCAAATTTAATAAATCAAATCAAACAGAAATATAGTCTATTCTTGATGACCTGTACCAATCTACTGAACACAGACTATATCCTGGAAATCTGGTTCGTTGATCTACGCCCATTGAAAACTTCTGAAATGGCATGAAATATTCGAGCTAGACTCTAGATAAAAACCATCGTATTCACCGTACAGAGGACCTTACATAAACCATTCTTGATGCCACGTATGCGATACATAAGCAAACTACTGAGGATATACATCTGTACTATATTATATAAATCTGGTTCATTGACCCTGAAACCCATTGAAAACCTCTGAAAAGGCATAAAATATTCGTGCTGGAGTAAAATATTCGACAATTGCATTCCGCATTGAGTAAAACCAAAATATTGGTCACTCTTTATACCCTACAGCTAGTGTATAACCAAGCAAATGAAAACAGATATTTTGGAAATCAGGTTCGCCAGATTTGGCAAGAACCCTTGAAAACCCGGTTCTGTGCTCTTTTGACTCGGAGCATGCGGTCGGAACTGGTCGCATTCAAAAAGGGCATGTCCTCATCACTTTTGCCATCGAACAAAGTTTTATCGAAATTCATTCACCCGAAGATTAGCTATGAGTGACAGTGACAGACAAAAAAGAGGTTTTTACGAGTTTTACCTTAAGCGAAAATTCCGCCGTCTTCGGACGCTCTGTTTCAAGTATAGAAAGCGAGCAAAACATGGAATCCCTCTGAAAAGAACATTTTTACAATATTTTCTCACGTCCTTTGTTAGTTATTTCACTCACTAAAATATCCAAAAAAACAAGCAAAACGCTACGTCTCTTACAAGAACCAGAATTTTCACTGTCTCTAAAATAAAAAAAACTACTGTTTGTAACAGCCCGTCACAAGTAAGTGCCATTTTAGGCTAAGCACTTTTGATAAATCTAAACATCTGTGAATATTTTATTTATAAATGTCTATAAGTCATAATTAAAAAAGGTTCGCCAACAGCAATAGTGAAACTACAGAATCTTTGAGCGAAATATATGTAGCAAACGACTTCAAAATAATTCACTCCAACTGAACTCCAGAGATCCGGAATTTTAATAAAATGAAACTCAAAGACAGCCAAACAGCAAGCTCGGCCCAAAAGACCGAGTCAAAATAAAGTTCACAAAAAATGGCTTCTGAGGTATTTTACGTTTCATGACATTCCGAGGTAAGTGAAACAGCCAGGCGCAACTAGAGGCCAGACAACCAACGAAACTAGACGCTTACAGGTGGAATGAAGCTAAAAAGCAGCTTTAGGCGGCCAAATAATATTCGCCAAAATCACTGTCGCAATTTTCGCGAAATACATTTGTTTAAAAAACACTTCGAAAATTTGAGTAATTTCTGGCGCGTTCTGTATATAGAAAGTCTGGACGAAAAACGGCTCTAAGAAACTAAATTTCATTAAAAGCGGTAATTTGAAGTATTCTTGGTATACTGGGGGTCCGAAGAGGGAGTCAGGTACCCAGACAGTAGTGCTCATGATTAATCTGGCCAGAATTAAACGAACGTCTCCCTCTATAAATACCGAGCCACCGCTCTACAAGATTTGCACGACCACCACAAATTGCCCGGCCTATAGATATATATCACATCGTGAGCAGACATCTTCATTGTAAAATCGTGAATATTTGACCAGTTTCACTAAAAAAAGAATTTTAGTTAAAAACTGCAGGTTAGTAAAGAACTGCAGAGCTATAATGCAGCAGAAACCTTGCCGCTATCTAAACGGCTAGTTAATTGGGAATAAGGTGAAAAACCAAAAAGCGGAGTAAACAAATTACGCGAAAAGGTCACAACAATAAACAGTAAATATTAAACTGAACTAAAACTGCTCACTTTAACTAAAAAAATAAGCTATACCTTGCACCGCCCGTCAATAACAAAGCACTTCCGGATAAACATTTTATTCTTAAAATCAACCAGAATCAACAATTATATATTCGTTCACACAAGTCAAAACACCATTGCAGGCTATGAACTAATTACATCTTGAATCGACAATCTTACGCAAAATGTTATATTTTAATGGGTTATCGCTACTGCGGAGCCTCTCCACAAACCGGCCTGTTCTTAAGTAGTGCTTGGCAACGGCTGTGAAAGCAGTCGGTATAAAATTGTCCCCGCTGTTGACAGTCGAAAGTTGTTGGTCAGGTGTTATAGGTCGCACTCAGCCGGCCGTGGTCTATACGTTGAGTATAATTGTAAAGCAATCGAATTAAACCATACTGGAACTTTTTGTGTATAATGATCACCTTTAACGCACACAACAATTTTGTACCGTCTAGTACCATTTTGTCATATTTAAGCACATATACATTATATATATATATATATATATGTTTATCATTAACCTAATATGCGTCGATGTTTAATGATAGACCTCAAAGCCAGGCAGAACCCGGCACTAAATATAGTACAATCTTACTATAGCAGATATGTAACACCCAAGTTTTTGTATTGAAGAGGTGCAATTCAATTTCTTAAGATTAAATTTTTTAGCGTCAACGTTTAATGATAGGCCTCAAAGCCAGGTGTCGCCGGCATTAAATATAGTACAATCTTGATATGATGCAGCCCAAGTTTTTATATTGTCTCCCTAAGAGGGTGGAAATCAATCTCGTGTTGTTACATTTTATTCATAACATTTTGTACCAGTGAAACACTATGAGAGTGATCCGGGTAATTTGTTGAGTTGTACTTTTAATAAAACAACTGTTCATCTAATATGACGCCACGTCTGTAGGCCGGGCCAAAATTTCATTAAGATTCGAAAAAATATCGATCGATACGACCGAACGGGGTTCAGAAGATTAATTTGATTTAGGTTTAATATCGTTTAGACCAGGTCACCCTTTCGCTCAGATGACAGAGTATTGGTAAGTCCTCAGACCTAAAATTCGGCAACGACTTTAGCGTACAAAGGTTCGGCGTTATCTTGGAAGTTTTTCTTTCTCTCGGTATAAAAATTTTTGGGTCGTATCAAAGTTGTAGATACATTATTATACATGAACGGAAATTCGGCAATCGTAGTCACATGCGAGACCGTCATGCTCTTGAATATTCTCACATGTACCGACGTGATCTTTTTATATCGTTACATTGAATGTTGTTAGACCGCAACTGCTGCGGGCAGTAAAATATGTTACCTAAAAGCGATACTCAGAGAAGTACAATCAGTTTTTTGACATGAAAAAGACGAGTACTGCTAATTATAAGAAACGATTTAAAACCTGAACGTTATGAGGGATCTGAAAGAACGAAAGCTGATTTTTCAACGGTATTAGCGCACATTAACCGAAAATATTGATATATACGCTAGCGGCCTTTGGAATCAGTTCTCAGGCAACCCGCGAACATTCTGAATTTGTGCTAGTCAAAATGATAACTGATGTAAACACCACAATTGTTAGCCCAGAAATCAAAGGAAATCGAACCCGATAGTGTCAAGAAGTTGGTTTTGGGTCGACAGAACTTATCAGAGGCCGCGCAGTCATCCTTGGTGTGGAATTACGTACCGAGAGAGACTTTGCTGGGTGTTCGCGGTTGGCACGCTTCTATAGCAGGAACGACATTAGTTCCTTTGGGGTACAGGCGAGCAACATTTGGTATCCTTACTACGATTAGGGTGGTTTTCTAATTAGGCTTAGGATCAGGGAGGATTTTCTCCGCCAGTGTTTGATTCCCTGGTCTTCGTAGTCAATTAGGGTGAACAAGTACATGTCCGATAAACCATCACCACCGCCAGGGTTTGATCGAGCAAAGCCGCGTAGTAGTCCCAGCGCAATTTAGAATATCACCCTCACCGGTGTTGAACCGTTTACGAAGTGGGCACGAACCAGCAGAGGAAAGAAAATATCAATTTTAAGAGAGTTCATAATACTAGTGAAGCTCGCTTGCGAGCCAGAATTCGAGTGGTGAGAACAATCCCCGAAGTCTGTTGTAGAAAGAACACAAACAAAGCCTACACACAGTACGCAGCTGCAGCATTATATAAACCGTGCCTGATGAGTCATAGTTACGCCCGCCTCTTTTGATAGCCAACGTATGCAGTAGACAAAACATCATACAACGAGTACAAAATCAATCAACAAACAATTTAATAATTCAATAAAACCCTAAATTGACCGTGAAAAGAACGTTAAAAAAATTCAAGCCGACACTTGAGTAAAATCTCATTTTTCATACCAAGTAAGAAGCAGAAGTGTGAAAAATATTTGCTACACAATATTTTTGACACTCGCAATCAGCTTGTTGGCCCAGAAAACCACATACCCGACACTAAAACAACAATAAGCACACATTTAGGTGCATTTCCCGCGACTTTTCACCAAATATGAAATTTGGCGCCAAACTATAAGCTTACGGACTCCGGATTGGGAAGTAGTTGAAAAACTTGTTATATATCATTGGAAAGCCCTGGTAAAGCTACATGGAATAGGCCTATTAGTTTGCAAACACCTCGTGTACTTATTAGAAAAGTCGCAAAAATTGGAGGGGGTGCCCGCAAAATGGGCCAAAATGACGTCATTTTGCCTCATAACTTTTCCCACGGCAAAAAAAAAAATCAAAAATCGGGCTCCGTCACTACACCTAAATCGACCATTGCGGTTCGAATGAGCTATCTTGCATCAAAATTCGCCCAACCGTTATCGAGATCCAGGTGCGACAGACACACACGCAGACAGGACCTCCTCAACCCCCGTCCAAAGCCAAAATTGAAAATTCTCGTTCCACTCGCTCGCTCATTCCACTCGAATTCAAACCAAAATAACACGTGCGTAGCAACCATATTTGCTAGGTATTATCCCAATAGTTTTCATCTGCACAATATTCGTGAAAACGCCATTTAAAATAAGGAATATCAGCCCTACCAGTGTTGTTCAGCTATTTTAGATAAGTCACACTACAAATTCAACTAGGCCAGTAAAAATCTGGTTTCCTAAGGTTCGGGGAACCGTGACGAAGACCGGGGATATAGGAGCGGACCTTAGTAGAGAAAAGCAAACCAGCATTATTACCTGTGATCAGGCTTGACACTCCTTTGGCGTATCATACCGCTGATACGTAGACCAAAATAGTGCCACGCCGAACACACTGATTAATCCGAAAGCGGCCTCACAAGCTAAGAGGTTCCTTTAGGTCAACGGTAGGTTAACCGGGGAGTTGGGGACGTCCGGGCACCAAAGAAAAATGGTGCAGCTGGAATTACTTAGGCTAGAACTAGTCCTAGTATACTATGTCTACAAGTATATAGGATTCGGTACTTGCTGTAGTACGCCATAGAAAACATTCATAATGCAAATCGATTTTTTAACAAATGCTGTGGCAGTATTTACGATTAATTTATCGTAGTGAGAGGTATTTGGCAGTTAGCCGTTTATTTTCCGTCGCCCAACCGCTGAGATTAGGCCGCTGACCGGTAATTAGTCAACGGCGCATGTCGTTTGGCTTCAAAACGGGCCACTGTACAACCCTCCCCTCCAGGAATTTTGTGTTGCCCCGCGTAATTCTGAAATTATGTTTCTGGAGTTGCAAACGACGATCTATTTGTTGATTTAACAGTCCATTTTTGTGATTAAAACGGTGTAAAGCTTACATGTTTCTAACATTTAAAGACATTTAATCAAATTACATATCTAACAGAAATAAAAAATCCACCAACAAAATCATTCCCAGGTGATACTTAATTTCCAACTAATATAAAAACTATTAAATAAAATTCCATCACAAAGTAAATTATCCATCACAAAATTGAAAAAAAACAAAAATACTGCATCCCTGCATTTATGTAAACCGTTTGAGTCTTAACATTTGCGAGCTGAAGTTGTGCTTATTACCGTAAAATAGTTTTCAAAATCGAACGAATAGTAATTCCATGTCATCTTAGATTTACATGTCGGCAATACCTGTAGCTGCTGTCCTTATTATATTTGTGCTTAACTATAGGTACAGTGCCAATATCTGTTCGTGGTGTTATATATATTTATGCACGATTTTCGCATATATAATTGCATATTGTACAGAGGGAACCTCATTAGTAGTGTAAGACCGGTTGTTCCTACTGAATTCGACGGACAAGCCAAAAACAAGAGATTTATTAACAAAACTTTACGAAGTATAAGAAACATGAGGACGGTGCAGTATCGGCTGACCGCATCGGCAGAAAATAGGGACTGAGATGCCAGACGTGTAACAGGCTTGCTTATATAGGTAAAATAAACTTAAATGCAAATTCGTTAAACAAGATCTGTTTATAGGAATCCGCCGAATAATTTTCACTCTGCTTACTATAGCAGCTTGTAAAAACTGGTTTGGAGATGCTACAGTAGTATTACTTAGGGCTGAACATCACATCTGCATAAAGCACGTCTCATAATGCCGAACATCAAAGTTTATGTTACAAACGCTTGATCATGTGTTTCAAAATGATCGGTTATGCATAACCAGCTGTTTGTCACAGATGCTAAGCGCATTTTGTAAAAAACGTTGCAGCCAAGGTACGCATTTTATAAATGCAGGATACATGCATTATTCAGATCTTTTGTTTATACATATAAAGTAGTATCTCGCAAGGTAGGCTGAAATAGAGCCAGCGTTTTTTCGTCAAGCGGTAGTTTTATGTAATCACATTGCGACAGGCTCTGCTTTTGATGTATATACTACACTAAAACTTCGGTAACCATGAACCCATTGAAAAAGTTAAAACCTTGTTGACCTTAAACAGATCAAAAACAACTGCAATCGCAGTAGGTAATTGCTGGACTCTAGATAACCAAACCATCGTAGTCAGCGTACCAAAAAACCTGTATAGACAATTTTTGGTGCTCTAAGCGCAACACATAACCAAAAAATGGAAACAAAATACTTTTTGGAAATACAATTTGTGGACTGTTAAACCCTTGAAACCACATTAAAAAGTGTAATATAGTCAAATTCCACTATAGATACCAATACCATCGTATTTAGGGTGCTTGATAACTTATCAGACACTCGTTGTAAAATAAAAAGACTTAATAACATGCCGAAGTTTGAAAAATCCATCATTTATGCAAAGGGTTGACGAAGCATAGTCAGGCCGACAGCGGCTCAGGAAGTGGTCGCACAAAAAGTGGTGGTCAGCAAAGCTGTAATTGCATCTCGAGGAGCTAATTCGTGGTAATCTCAGTTTTTCAATGCGACGCCTGTGTCGCGAGATATGGCAGCGAAAGACCTATCGCCAAATTTGGCAAATAACACATAAATACCGGCCGGTTTTTTCTGCAATTTTGTCTGAATCTGAGATGTGTCCTTTTGTTTAAAGCGAACAGCTAAGACCCCATCTTCATCACTTTTGCTATCGAGTTAACAATTGTCGAAATCCATCCACCCGAAGATGAATTATGAGTGACAGAAACAAAAATGTTCACAATCTTTCCATTTAGCGCCCTCAGTTGGAACTTCGCTCGCTTCGCTAACTCCGTTTCAGTAACGTAAAAGAATAGTATACTGAAACGGATATATACATAAATAAATTAAAAATAGGTAACATCATCACATGAAATTTGTCGAATTTTGCATAATATACTAAATATAGGGTCTAACTTAAGTCACAGCGAGTTACATCTGTGTCGAGTGAAATTTACAAAACAGCAAGTATATCGGCTGCTATCACACCCCTATCACTTAGGTATATTAAATCCATTTCGTTATCCTGCATTTCCAAATCTACAACATTGAATATCTTAACATAGCTTATACCGATTGTACTGGATTCACCAAACATGAACCCCGCACGCACACGGCCACCCTAGAAAAATTTGTCCAACGCTAAAAACACACTCCGTTATTTTATATTCACCGTCCTCAGAAATCGCAGCTTGAAAAAAATTTGAAACTTTTTCAAGCTTTTCGGCATTTCTCTAACCCATCCATTACTAGAAAACAGGGAATAACCGGAACAAGAAGCGGCAATCGAAACTGTCCGTTTAAACCGGGCCCAGCAACCGGAACTGGCCTTTTGAACATGATCCGGAATCTGGTCTTCGAAACTTATATATAATAAAATAGATGAAAAAAGAAATTAAGGTACTGTGGATTTAAAATGTATTAAGAATAAATTTTACATTAAACTTAAAAATTTACGGTGCCATTATTGCCTCACTGGAACATTAACGAGGCTAAGGAAGCTAGTTTATTTATAAATCATAATGTTTATTTATTGCTAAACATGACGCTTTTGGTCAGTCAGCGCAAACAATGCCTTCTATGCGTGATACTGAGCGTGTCTGTAACGCATGAAGCGTAGATTAGATAAATTTCGTTGTCTCCAATCGCACTACACATGCGTTTGCTACATGTTATTCCGTAAGAAACTGGAAATTACGAGTTTATATGATTCTAAAAGAAAATAAATTTATATATACTATAGTTTTCTGACTGCTCGCACAGTTTTAATATACACTGTTCATTATTAAGAACGCAGTTTCTGCCTTCGTTAGAAATATGTTACTTTACTGCAAAGTAAACAGATTTACAAAATTTATCGGAGCACTTTTTGGTGCTTGACAAAATTTATATAGCTAAGCTAACAGCTATATAAGTTTTTCGAAGCATTCCATATTCTGTTAGATATATATCAAGTTGGACTGGTTAAATTCTATATATACACAGCGGTTCTCTGAATGGGTAAAACAGTCGCTACGGGCATCCACTTGGGTTTGTTGTTACACTCCTGCTGAGTCAAAATCAAAAATTCAAACTGAAATTGCATGTCCTAAGCGTGAGTACACTTTCGAAGCGTGAATGAACGCGTACACCAAAATTGTTATTTCGTCAAAATCTCGAATTGATTCGCGCAGAAATTCGCGTTCACATTTTTGCCATTGGTATTCGCATTTTTCTAAACGAGAACATGGTTCTGCGTTCGTGCACATTTTTTCGCTTTCATTAAATGACAGTCAGAATCAGACAGTACCGTTCGCAGTCTTTTTGTGTTTATTACCAATCACGTTTTCACTTATAACACCGATCACCAAAATACGATGCTAAATCGGAAAATAGTGACAGCGTACAGCGTCAACGCGTTGCTGCATCGCAAATAGTGTACGAGTACATAAGGGAAAATCGTGATTTGTTCGCGTTCATCGCTTTTACGATCCTGATCTCACGTGACAAAAGAACAACCCTGGTGTATGCACCTAAAGCGGACTCGCGCACTACTTCCTTTTCACAGGGCAATTTGTTGAGCTATGTTCTTTTTTAGTTGTACTAGAACAAAAATCAGTGTATATGTAACGTATATATGCTTGGACCACAGATGAAGCAAAAAAAGTGGAAAATTTTTAAACCGGAATTTCGGTTGCGGTATAATGTTTGCGTTTTGCCGGAATCGTAACCGGAACACGATTTTCATCGGACCCAGACTTCCGGTTACCTCCTGCTATAGAAGTAATAGCCTTTTTTACAAGCGAGCTCCGACTCAGCATCTTTGCACATTTCTGGAGGAGCCGAATAGTATAGTTGTTCACACTAAATGTTAACCAACCACTAACAAAATCCTGAGACAAAACTGAGCATAAAAGACAATACAATATAGAATATAAATATTTCATAGCACGTGTTCCAAAAAGTTTTTTCCAGCGAGTGAAGACACAGCGAGAAATGCTATAACATCGATTAACAAAGTTCTACGACAAAATTGAGCATGGAAGTCATACAATATAAGTTAATACTGGTTTCTCCAAATAGGGGGAACTGGGAGCTTCCAGGCATTTCGATCACCCCCACGTTTCTCCCAGTTTATGCCACAGCTATATATACTTGCCTACTCCACCAAAAATTACAAAATTTTTGTCTACTGGGCTAAAAAATACACAACTTTTTCTAAAATTTAACTATAAATTTCCTAGATTTCCCCCTGTGGGGGGTAAAAATCACTAAAATGTCGCCTTTTTACTATACACAATTGCAATAAGTTGCCAATTGAGACGTCTTCGACATTTCCTGACGATTATAGTAACTATTTTATGTTCCACCCAGTTCAACTGGAAGAATCCCCAGACGAACTGGAGAATTGTTTACCGAACTGGGGGGACCTTCCAGCCTATGCTATGAGGCACAATTTTGGTAGTTTGGAGAAACCAGTAACATGTTTCATAACACACGCATATATAGCTTAAAACTATATTATAACTTATGCGCCAGAGAGTAGTTTCCAGGGAGTGAGCAGCGACCGAACACAGAGAGAAGTGCTAATAACTCAAGCAGCGAACGAACACCGAGCGGGCGGTGATCATTCCAGAAGTACTGGACGTTAAAGAATAAAGCTGCATAGTGTCTCCTGGTACATGATACCTCAATATAGCACAAATTACACCGCACAACAGAAGTAGTGCGATGACTCATAGCTATGTAAGAATAAGCTACAGAGCTACTAAAGCTGTTTCTAATGTGTCTGAACTTTTAGAAATTGGTAAAATAAATCAACACTATATGTAGAAAGCACCGAAAATGTGGGAACGAGAGGTAGGGATACGACTAAGGTATGAATAGGCTAAAAACTTGTTAATGTTACAAGCAAAATTACTAAGTTTAACCATCCTAAAACATTCAGCCTGCATCTGGTAGGTAAGTAAAACTAGCGGGGTAATTTATATGACTGAGCAAATGCTCGCACAGTTCCTCTGACAGCCAAATGATTGCTTTGTTACAACAAAAAAATTCCGGTTCTGATCATCGTATACGCCGTAAACCCTTCTGTAATTCAAGTAACAAGGCAACAATAACGTTATCGCGAGGGTTTGGAAGCAAGTAGGCACTTAACTAGATGCCGTGATAAAGATTGGAAACTAAAATCATCGCCCTTATAAGCTATCAAGTTCAACGCATAAATAAACCATTTCAGACCAACAGGTAGCCAATCAATTCGGGTTCAAGTTATTTAAAACACTTATTGTGTAACCATAAACCTGGTCGATTTATTTCTTGCGAAGATACATATAGGATGACCTGCGATATTTCAATAAAAATCCCCTGTTTTTACGCTAAAAATGTCAGCATATTTTGCTAGTTAATGATGGCTGATTTTGCAGTAAAAGATTCATATTCTTTAGCCAACCTCCCGCCTCAACTTGGGACTGAGGTTTCGGTTAACTATTATTAACAGTAACCTTCATAATACATTACTTCAACCAACCAACGAAGAGGCCAGCTGTATACATCAGGGAATAGCCGGAACCAAAATTTACCGGAACCGGACCAGCAACCGGAACCGTTCATTTAAACCGGATACGGAACCGGAACCTGGTCTTCGAAATTTATATGTAGTAAAACAGATGATGGAAGAAATGAAGGTATAATAGTGGATTTAAAATGCATTAAAAATAACTTTTACATTAAACTTAATGTATTGCGATGGTATTATTGCCTTTCTCAAAATTTAAAGAGACTGAGCAAGCTAATAATGTTTATTTATCGATCAAATATGTCCGTTTTTAGACATTCAGAGCAAAAAATGTCTTTCGCTATACCCCATTGCGTATACTGCGTCAAATCGAATGTGCATACAAAGCTTGGAGCGTAGAATACACACTTTCGCTCTGTCTCCAGTCGCCTCCCTTTACTACACATCGTTTGTTGCATGTTTTTCTGTAGGAAATTTAAAATTATTGGTTTATATGATTCTAAGAGAAAATAATAGATAGAAGGTAATTTTCTGATCAGTGGTCAGAGACACTGTTTAGGCTAGCGTTGATCAAACAGTGCCCGTCAGTTAGATCATAATGATGATAACTTTCTAATCAGAATGCTATAAATGAGACACACTCTGATGCTGCTCGCACAGTTTCAATAAATACAGTGCATTGCCCAGAAAGCAGTCTCTAGCTGCGTTGCAGATAACGTTAGTTTACTTCAATTTAGACTGATTTACCAAGGTTACAAGCGCACTAGCGGGTGCTTGACGCAATTTATGTTAACCAAGCATGCCCTAAGTACTTTTTCGTAAGCCATATTCTGTTACCGGGTTGGACCGGTTTAATTCAAACGTATCCCACAGACTTCTGGATGTGTAAAATAGCTGCTACAGGCATCAACCTGGCTTTGATTTAACAAACTCCTGCAGGTTATTATGAAAAATTCCTGCTCACATTATGCGACCTACTTACGTTTCACACGGCTAATTGGTTAGTTAATCCTTTCTTTTGCTTGGTTGTATTGGAGCTTGATCATTGTATAATATTACATATGTTTGGATTACAGGATGAAGCAAAAAACGTGGAAAATTTCAAACAAAATTTTTAAACCGGAATTCCGGTTTCGGTATGGTTTTTGCTCTTTGCCGAAACCGCAACCGGAACACGATTTTCGCCGGAACCGGAATTCCGGTTACTCCCTGGTATACATACAAGCACACCAGTGAGTGCACGGAATCGAAATTAGTTAGAATCGGGACCGGAACCAGAATTATAATTTCAGCCGGAACCTGAATGGACCGAAACTGAATCCGGAACATGATCTTATCAATAAGGTAAAACAAAAGAAGATATTGTTGGAGCCACCTGTATATTGAGGGTGGGTGGTGAACGACTGGTATAAGGGTTATTTAATCGGTTAAGCAAGATGGTTTTAGTGTTTTAAAAGTCATTTGGTACGTCATAAACGGCTCTAAGATGCTGCATGGGGCTAAAATACTGAATTTTAATAACATATTTGTAAAATTATATTATATTCTTTTCAATTAGCAAGACTCTTTATTATTAACCAGTGTTTGATCACACAGGTTTAACATTTGAGTGTTGGGAGGTACCACACTCGTGACGTATGCACTGTTGGTTATACATTGAAGGCTATACTGTGTCTATAGATATTTGGGATAGCTGGATACAATGAATGCAATGGTGTTTACATAGAAAGCAGTGAATTCGGCAAGTACTAGGGCGCTACAACATAAACATTTGTCTTGAAATTGTAATATTCTTGAAACTTGTGATCTCCAAATTTCAAATTTTCCACTTGCTGTTGTTTTAATAATATAAGATTATATAAGAGCAAGAACAACGAATACTGCAGCTATGGCATGCCCGTTCAAGAATCACGAAGAACTATCCAGTAATCAGAACAAAAGTTACACAACATTAGGTAAAAAATATTTGAAAAAATCCCCGGATATCTTCAAACTTACCCCGGTTTTACCTTGTTTGGCATTCAAACGAAACTTTGACCAAATTCAATTAACGGAATTCAGATCAATTTTGATTTTAGCGCGATTAATTAAATAATAAATTTATAAAATTTCGTTTATTTTCGATTAAACGAAATTTCGATCGATGTCGACTTCGATCGATTGAACTTACTTTAGGACACGACTATAAAGTCAACAATATGGCTACGCTACATCAGCTAACCAAATAGCTAAACACAAAACCATAAATTACCAAGTCTTCTTAAATAATCATAAAATTTACAAAAATTTTAAAAGAAAAATTTATTGGTTCCTACTGCAATTTGATCGCTAGCTTAAGTGCTCTAGACTAATATAAACGTTATAACGTCCCTTTCTTCACTATACAGAAATAATCAATTGCTCGATACCTTCTGACCGAGGTTAACAACCTGCGCCATTTCGACCAAGAGTTGATTATGTGGTGTTATTGCACCGCTAAAGCTACGTTCGAAATAAATTAGTGTCATTTTGCTTAGCCATCAAGTCACGTACTATTCAATCGTCTTTCTCGCGCTCACGTTCTCTTGTCGCTTCCGCGTCATCGACGGACCAAACATCAATTCCATACTTTCGTAGTTCATTTTTCGTTTCGATAATTTCCGCCCTCAGTTCGAGTTCAGCTTCGCAGCAGTCATTAAACGTTAGTACCCCATATATAATATCGGACGCAGCGTAAATACCAAGACCCAGCACAATAACAAGTGGAACTGATATAACCAATAATCGAGATGTTGCCGATAATTGCCAGTCGACAGGCCATTGATTAATAATACTAAGCCAAATCAACAAGAGTGGAATACTGACTGTTAAAAGTCTGCGAAACTGTGTTGCCATTTTACAATGTTAATGCTAACAACACTACAGCAGATATAAATTTAACAAAATATGATTAAGATCTGCACACGAATAAAAATTAAAAATTATTAATTGAGTTCCTAAAATCGATGTAATCGATGTGAATTAATAATTCTCTCCACAAAGGGTGGTTAGTAAATAACAGTCTGGTTTTATTTCCGTTGTTATTAGAATCTTGGCGACATACCAAGAGTATGAATTGAGAAATTTGAGACATGAGAAACTGTAACGTTAACATGCAGTAGAACAACTCATTAAAAATATATTCCTGTTACGAAACAAGGATGTAACTCAACAAAAATATTTATTAATCTGTGGTTCAATAAGGCATAGATGCAGTAAAGCTGATTGTCAGATATGTAAGAAGCACCCTACGAGGGTTGACTCTACCTCAGAACTGCTTACGAGTCGTGAACAACATGTATGTAATCTATGTATATATAAGAATCTTAACAAAGCACAGTTGCACAGAAAACATAAACAGAAATTGCTACAGACCGCGTGACAACCGTCCGCTTCGCACCACTCACTTTGTCTCACCCCTTAATATAACTATCTCTACACGAAGAGATATATACGTTTAAATACAGTGAAGATTTGAAATCAGCACCCAAGGAAAACCCATATGAATTTATTTTGAGCCACAAATCTATTAATATAACGTTAGAAGTGGTAATGTCACAGATGACTATATGGCGTCGGGCCCAACTTTGGCGTCAAATACCAATTGACCCAGGAGCCCTACATCTAATCTGTTAACGCCCACAGCAGCTCTATCCACACACCAAATTTTGTTCGAATCACTTGAGTGGTTACATGGCTACACCTCGACAAAGTTTGACCAAAATTTTGAAAATTCGATTATTTGCTAAAGTCCCCCATGCCCCATAGAAACCCGACCAAAGCAATTTATAAGCTTTCTTTTTCATATCAAAATGATTCAAATCGGCTCAAGGGTTGCCGAGTTATGAGCAAAAAATATCCCATTTTAGCCATGTACCCCTGGTACCCCCCTTTGACTCCCTGTGGTGGAACTTTGGTGCGTCGAATCAGAATCAAACCTCCAAAAGGCACATCTACAGTATTGTAGCTTTCATATGAGCCTTCACACCTCCATATCGGTTTACGTTGAGATAATGAAGTCCTGTTTACAGAGAAAAAATAAATGGACCCCATTTTTTCACCATAGTGCGGTCTAGTGAGAATTCTTCGATTCCGAAGCTAGCGCTTTTTCATCTTCGATTTCAATAAACTCAGCAGTAACATTTAGAGATATACTGGGTAATTATAACCTCTTGATGAAACATACATAATTCACTTCAGGCGACACCACCCCACCAGTGAATAACCGGAACCGAAATTTGCCGGAACCGGAACCAGCAACCGGAACCGTCCATTTAAACCGGATCCGGAACCGGAACCGGAACCTGGTCTTAGAAACTTATATATAGTAAAACAGATGACGGAAGAAATGAAGGTATAGTGGATTTAAAATGCATTAAAAATAACTTTTACATTAAACTTAATGTATTGCGATGGTATTATTGCCTTTCTGAAACTTTAAAGACTGAGGAAGCTAATAATATTTATTTATTATATTTTATTTATATTTTTATTATTTTATTATAAATGAGACACACTCTGATGCTGCTCGCACAGTTTCAATAAATACAGTGCATTGCCAAGAAAGCAGTCTCTAGCTGCGTTGCAGATAACGTTAGTTTACTTCAATTTAGACTGATTTACCAAGGTTACAAGCGCATTGGCGGGTTCTTGACGCAATTTATGTTAACCAAGCATACCCTAAGTACTTCTGCGTAAGCCATACTGTGTTACCGAGTTGGACCGGTTTAATTCAAATGTATCCCACAGACCTCTGGATGTGTAAAATAGCTGCTACAAGCATCAACCTGGCTTTGATTTAACAAACTCCTGCAGGTTATTATGAAAAATTCCTGCTCAAATTATGTGCCCTACTTACGTTTCACACGGAAAATTGGTTAGTTCATCTTTTCTTTTGCTTGGTTGTATTGGAGCTTGATCATTGTATAATATATTACATATGTTTGGATTACAGGATGAAGCAAAAAACGTGGAAAATTTCAAACAAAATTTTTAAACCGGAATTCCGGTTCCGGTATGGTTTTTGCCCTTTGCCGGAACCGCAACCGGAACACGATTTTGCCGGAACCGGAACCGGAATTCCGGTTACTCCCTGCACCCCACCCTTCGACCACAAAACTCAGTATTTGACTTTGTTCATGGAAGCAACAGATAGATAATTTTCTATACATAGTTATGTAGAACTTGGCGAAAAGCTCTATTGAAATGGGCAATAAACCTAACTATTAAGTTAAAAAGTACAAGGGATTAACAATTTAGCAAAAACACCATAATTTATGAGTAAATTTCAAAAGTTTCAACTATGTATGTAACCACGTAATTTTCATATGTACATACGTATCAGGAATTAACCGCAATTCCGGTTCCGGCGAAAATTGTGTTCCGGTTGCGGTTCCGGCAAAGGGCAAAACCCATACCGGAACCCGAATTCCGGTTTAAAATTTTTGTTTGAAATTTTCCACATTTTTGTTTTATCTCTGGTCCAAACATATGTAATATATGTATACAATGATCATGTTCCAATACAACCATGCAAAAGAAAAGATTCACTCAGCAATTTGCCGTGTGAAACGTATGTATGGCACATAATTTCAGTAAGAATTTTTCATCTTAACCTACAGTAGTTTGTTAACAAAACAAAGCCAAGTCGATGCTTGCAGCAGCTATTTTACACATTCAGAAGTCTGCGTATGTTCAAAGTAAACCGGTCCAACACAGTATGGATTACGTAAAAGTGCTTAGCGTAAACTTGGCTGACATAAATTGCGTCAAGCACCAGCCAATGCGCTTGTAAACTTTCTAAATCAGTCTACATTGAAGTAAAGTACCGTTATCTGCAACGCAGACAGAAACTACGTTCTTGGCAATGAACTGTATTTATTGAAATCGTGCGAGCAGTATCACAGTTTGTCTCATTTATAGTATTCTAATTAGAAAGTTATCATCATTATCATCTAACTGACGGGCAATGGTTGCCCAACGTAGCCTAAACAGTGTCTCTGGCCACTGATCAGAAAATTACCTTCTATTATTTACTCCCAGAACCATATAAACCAATAATTTCACGTTTCCTACAGAACAACATGTAACAAACGTATGTGTAGTAAAGGGAGGCGACTGGATACAGAGCGAAAGTGTTTATTCTACGCTCCATAGGCTGTAAGCACATTTAGTTTGATGCAGTATACGCAAGGGTGTATGGTGGAAGGCATTTTTTGCTCTGGGTGTCCTCAAACCGACATATTGATCGATAAACATTGTTATCTTTCTCAGTCTCTTTAAAGTTTCAAAAAGGCGATAATGTTATCGCAATACATTTAGTTTAATGTAAAAGTTATTTTTAGTATTTTTTAAATTCACTGTACCTTCATTTGTTTTACTATATTATATACGTATGTTTCGAAGACCAGGTTCCGATTCCGGCTTAAATGGACGGTTCAGGTTATTGGTTCAGGCACTGGTAAATTTCGGTTCAGGCACTGGTAAATTTCGGTTCTGGTCATTCCCTGGTGCCTGATATATTCCGGTATATATACAAAACATTGTATTTTGAGTGGTAAATCTCGCGACATAAGGATGGTGTGATGAGATTTGGAACATATTGTTTTGTAGGTTGTTCTATGCTGAAAAAAGCCATCAATCCTTGTTTTGAACCTGCCAAAACGAGATATACACACGGCTTAAGCTTGAAAATTAGGGCACAGTTTCAAAAACCAGATACCTTCCGTGACGGTAACACCAAATAAAAACGAATGACCCTTGCATTTGGCGTCGTTAGCAGGATGCCTGCGCAAATCCGGCTGCAATTCTCCCGATCCCTAGTGTACTTCTCTAGGCTAAATTACTACAAAAAACGTTATCACTACGGCTGGTGCTCAATTAGGGCCAAGATTATTTAGAAAACACTCACAGGGTGCGTATTACTTCGTAATAGGATCTTGCGTACTCAAACTGGGAGCATGCATTGTTTTAGTCCCATGAGAAGTCGCACGCTATTCCAGGTCCGGCCCCAGTGCATCCTTGATATGTACGAAATGCATATTTTAATTCTAGTAAATTTCCTTAACAAAAATAGAAATTCCCAGAGGAAAAGTTATCATTCATAGTATATAAATAAACTATTCTGATCAGTTTTCAACTGCCAAAAAAGGAACTGCAAAAAACAACCTGTGGGAACTTTTATGGGCTTTTCTATAAGACTTCGAGTGACCCTGGGAAACACTTTCCCTCATCCCACGTGACACCTAAAATTCTCGTTTCTGACACCACAATTTTCGCTTACCCTCATTCTGCCAATTTTCCCCGAGTTTGCTGAAATTTTAGCAATTTCTTACCAGTTGTTTGCATTTGATACCTAGTTACGGTCTCATCCGCCGTTGTTACAGGTCAGACATGACCCCTAAATTTCTAATCTCTAGTTTCAGAGGCCTAAAAAGCCTTTTACAGTGCAAAATACTCTCCACAGGTTCCATTAGATGGAGTATTTTTGATCCGGGCCATCTAAGCTTAATTGAGTAAGCACGTATGATTATGTTTTAAGAAGTAGTATGAGGAAATATATTGAATTGAATTCTCCGAGGGAGTATCTTGGATTAATCTACAATAGCTACTTCGCAAACGCTAATACGTTTTTGAAAAAATATTATTCAATCAGCGATTCCACCGATTTTTTTCCAGTTTCTTCAAGTTGGCGCTGCTCTTCCGGATGTCCCGGTCGAGGGCATCATGGATGATTTTGCACAATAAAGGCAGTAACATGTATTTTTATCATAGTTTGTCACCAAATAAGAGCATTCTGTCAAATACTATCAACCTTCACCGTTAAATCGTTGTTCACAAGACACGCGGGAACGAGTTACGTTACAGCAATCAATTCTTTCTACAACTTTTATACTTTAGGCATGTAGCAGACAGGTTTTGTTAAGAATAGCAAGGTAGGCACAAACTTGCTCTACCTGGGCTCCAGCTAGGCCTTTCTCGACGGGAATGGGCAACGATGGACACGCGGCAACTTCAGGGAAGGCGACAAAAAATGTAGAATTAAAAACGTACGACAAATTTTGTTATTGTGGATTTATTTTAATGAATTATATATGTATATATAGAAAACTAACTTTATATATCGCTGAATGTTACAAAAATGCAAGCTGTATGTTATATAAGTATCACAAGTACACAAATGAACAAATATAGGTACTATCGTTTACAACTACTGAAATAATTTTAAAATTATCCGAGGCAAAATAAAATTGCTAGTTGGAGGCAACCCGGTCCAGTGAGGCTTCAGGATGGTGTTGAGGCCGTTTTGGTTGAAAGGGTGCCACAACCCCAGTATGGAGAACCCTAATTTGCGGAAAACCTATGTATTGCACTGCAATATTAAATGTACGCTTTTTCAATAACAGCCATGTTCTGCATAACACCTTTGTTATGCTGAATAATTTTATGTTATCCATAGTTAAGGCATTTAATGGTGCATCTAACAGATTTACAGTATATACAGCTTGCGTTTTGTGACAATCAAAAATAAAATAAATCGTTCACGAAACATTTGATTTTATATCTTTCCTCAACATGTTGGGCACATTTAACAATTTGACAAAGTGCTTGGTTATTATGAGGCCAGCGATGCAAGAGGAGCTTCTTTTAATAACAGTTCACCATGCAAAAACCTGTTTTATATGTCTGCGGTAACAATTACTCATTAACGGTTGGATGGGTTTCCCGGAAAATTTTGTTCTCATGTGCACATTATGTAATTTTCCTTATGTGTAAAAGATAAGCTCCGCTGTAATTTGTCTAACCAAAAATTCGAAAATTTGTAGTCAATTATTATCGATTGATTACTTTGCCATAGCGGCTATTCCGTTTTCTCCGACACTTCAAGCAACAACTCATGCCATAGACTTTGAATAATCAGACATAAACCACGATACAGATTCCACTGATCCAGAGTTAATATTTTGTTAAAGCAGCCGTTTTCAAACTTTCGTTAACAAAAGCACAATAATGCGCCAAAAATTCTGCGATTAAAAAATTTCCTAGAATAGTTTCTTGCTTGAAAGCTTAATTAATAGTGTTATTTGCATCTCGGTCGAGCGGAATTCTTTGTTGTAAGTCTGAAAATAGCACTACTTTACTCTACACAAAATTGCAGCAAGTTCGAAATGCAGCGATTTGGCACAAGATACCTGCGTTTTAACATTTTTCAATTAAGATGCATATACCTTAAACGGCTACAACGGGCAAATAGTTTCGGGTTAGCTTAATACAATGGAATCAACAGTATCTGAGTGACCTGCGACTATACACCAGCGCTAGGAGCTCAAAACTCCAAAGAGGTTGAGGAAATTCACAATTTTGGACTTCAGAAAAAACTAAATTGTTGAGTTTCACTGCAGACGTTCTTGTTGGTGTTGAAAGACGTTTAAGTTTTCAGCTTGATTGAAATGCCTATAAATTATGCAGGAGTAAACTTAGGGTGACCCGGCCAACCATCTTATTTTGTAATTTTGCATAAAAATTGTTACGGAAAGCTTCTTGATTAATTGAAACACGGCGCAATACTGTTCGCGAACACACTGCTTGCGATTCAAATCTAGGCATTTTGTGTTCGCGAAAATTCAAGTAAAATTACACAAATTTATGAAAACGAAAATTTGTCCAATTTGAATTCAACCAGTTCTGTTCGCAAACACCAAGGGCTTAACTATAATACAACCGATTTGTGACGACATCTTTGCATTAACTTTGTTTACAAACACTGAATAATCCAAAATTAAATGATTAGGCATTTGAGAACCGAATTGCTGCAAACTGAAAATGCCACAATTTTGTACGAACACAAGGTATAATTTGCGTCACTTAGATTTGGTTTTGCAAATTCTCGGTTCGCAAAAAACCGAATGAAATTAAGTCTCTTTCCGTAACCACGGTTAGCGAATCGATATCGCTCGTAACAACATAGGATAGTTGGTCGGGTTATCTTTAATTTACTACCGCATTAAATACGATGTATTCCAGGGTTGAGTTCTGCATCACAGAGTAACATCTGTAAGTCTGCTTTGGTTTGCTGTGCTTGCAATTCCTATACGTACATAGTTGCGTTACGACTCTGCATTTGACCTGAACGTCTGGTACCCTAGATATATATGTAATAAGAAGAAGTATAATAGTATGATTATGCCAAAAAGAGCCTTCTCAGGATAAGCTCAAGTTACGTCCGTCCTCCACATCTAAGGTCTCTGTTCCAAAGAATGTCATTCGAAAGTCCTTCAAAACTGTGCGTTGCATTAACAGATTCGCAGTTTCTGGCTCAATTCCACAAGATACAAATTATGACTCTAGTACCCTTGGGTGACGGACTTCCGGAAAGGGTCCCACCATAATTTCAGTGATGCCCCCCTAGTCTCTGGACCCCAATAATCGCATACCCGCAAAACATTTTGCTTCTCAATCAGGGTCGTCCCTCTTCAGTGATACCTCAGATGCTATCATTATTCTTGGTTTGGTTGGGGATTTGGTATGGATATATATCGCTAATTTTGGCTTTTGTTCGTGTTGAAACCCTATAATATTCTTCAGCCACCAAGGATAAATTTTCTCCGCGCTTTCGAATGAGCATAGAATTGGAGTGGTAGGACTAAACCCTGAAATTGTAGACCCTCTTGAAAATGGTAAAATATCAAAAGTGTATTCAAATTATCATAACTCATGACGGGGTGAGCTGAGCATTGGACGTACAATCGATGGGACGTATATACGTTGGTCGATAGTGAAAATCAGTTCTGTGGTTGCTGAGATATGACAGGTTGGAAAACAAGCGAGCGTGAAAAATACATCCATTATATATGGCGGAAATTTGGAAAAAGTATACAAACTTACGTTTAAAAGGGATACAAATTGTTGAGGTGCTGCAGAAATGCTCCTAGCAAGTTGCCGGAAACTGTTGTCGCCATGTGTATTCCATGAGATATCGATCGAATAAATCAGGCCTGACACTACGGCGTTCTCGGAAGAAATCCTTGAATCGTCCCCAAAGACCGTTGATGTTTTGCGTGTTGCACGTAAAATCGTTGGAATTCACAATCTGCTATAGTGGATGACGGTAGCATGGATTAACTGATGGGGATGCGGCTGTTGTAGTATGCCATAGATGTAGGTTCTAAGGTTGTCTGTTGGGATTCGGGAGCCGAATTGAACATGCTGCACAATTATGGGAATAAGCGTCGGGATAGTACGGTCCGGAACAGAGACTAGGAGACAACGTTTACTATTACGCTCAATTAGTTCAAATACCCAACCGTGCTGATGTCGCCGTTGGCCGCGGTTGTAATTCTGGCGAAAAAAATGGATTCGTCAATTTATACCTGAATGCTAGAGCCACCAATCGTGAGATTGTTCCCATGTTCACGTTCACTTGCGAGGGCTGTGTCTCGACAATGGCTGTGGTATACTTAGTGATGTTAAATTGAATAATTCAGGTAGTTTTCAAGTTATCGAAATCGGCAACTGTTACAAGCACTGCTTGATTTAATGTAATACGGTGTCCCGCAAAAACGAGTTTTGCCTGATAATTCTTATAATCGGAGCATCGCCATTCGTATGAATCATTTCTAGCGATGTCCCGCTGAGCTAAGTAACACTGTTGCTCACATAAACGTTTGCTATTGGCAATTAAACGTAAGCGGGCCAAGAGCTTTACAGCGTCTTTACAAGTACTGGCTAATAATACTAGTTCATTGAAGGTATAATTTGACTGTATTATTTGTGCTTGATCTACAGCTTGATTAGGCAGGATTATGTAAAACTGCGTATTAGGGTACCGACCGGACATTATTGTTGTACATGGTATATAAGAATGAGAGATCTGAAAAAAAGCAAAATTAAAATTAAAAATGTGCAAAAGGTTCCATTTTCTAGTTAGGCGGCATTTATTAATTATGTCGTTAAAAAAGAACAGCTTACTGCGTGGGGTTCGGCGAGGCAGCAGTACCCTACTTTAAAAAGCGGAGCCACAACTCCTAAGCAGATAATGAGGTTGACACGTTATAGGGCATAACTCGGCAAAGCATAATCTGATTGAACTAAAAATGGCATCGTTGAATTTGTCTTGTCGATCTGCGTAAAGTGGTACCAAAGTCGCCAAATTCTGAAAACAAATTTTTCCGACTCTTTTGGCCAAAGGTCCCGTTTAATCCTTGATTATAATGTCCTATTTATAGCACTGCTATGGTTTTTCCAAAAATGAAGACAGCCGTACCGTGGCTCCACATGAACGAATTACTGTTATTAACAAAGTTTCTCCGTCTTTCCGTATATTCCAAATACCAATATTGATACGTACCATTATCCCCTCCATGGTACAATTTGAAGAGGCATAATATTCGTGATGTAATGTTCCTTTGGCGCAACGATTGAACATAATGGAGGGGAGTAACGTCTCCATCCAGTCATTGATTGTAGTTCTTCATTTGTTTCCTGCAATTCTTTATTTTGTTGTTCTTTTGTTACCACCTGGTTTCGTATCGCGCTTAATTGGGTCTGGATTCCCACTATTTTTTCTCGTACCATTGTCACTTCTTCGTGGGCCTCTTGTAGTTGCTTTTGAACGTTGTTCTTTGCTTGCTCTTGGGCTACTTCGCGTTGTCGTGACCATGTGAGTAGTTCCTCGGCGTTCTTATATTCGATCGTCGTTACTTGTAAGCCTTGTTCTTTTTCTTTGATCTCATCGTCTATTTTAGTAATCTCATATTGACTTCAATTAAACGCCTCCACCCATTTCCCAATTCGCTTCCCTTTTTCGTAGCTTTCTTTCTGTAGTTCTTGTATTCGTGCCAGTGATTGTTCCGCAAGTTGATGGTGCTGTGGCGTTCGTTTTTCCGGGTCCATTGCCGCTATTTACTTTTCTTGTAGCTGTGCAATTTCTTGATCCTTCTTTATCAAGTCTTGTTTCCGTAGCTTGCACTGCTCTTTGAAGGTTCTGGCTTCTGTGATATGGGCTTCTTGTACCTTCCTTCGTTTTTCATGTTCGGTGTTGTACGTCTCTGCCCATATTCTTTCGTTCGTTTCGATCATTTTGTTTGATTCATCAATCTTCTCTTGGATAACGCTTTGAATCGTTCTGATTTCCCACGAACGATTCTTTTTCATACATAACGAATTTCTTTTCGGGATCTATTAGTGCTTCCACTATTTTCTCATCGACTGTTATTAACTCGGAACTCAATATCGCCTGTCCAGATTCAGTCAATGCTATACTTGATTGACTGAGATGATGTTGTTTTGGTTCCGTTGCTGATAGTTTCCCCATTACTCGCTGCTTCTACCTCTGACGTTGGTGTTGATGTCGAGAACCCACGTGTACTGTACGTTAGTCGTTCACTTGAAGACCACTATCTTGATGTACCGATCGGTGGTACTATTATCGGTTCCTGTATTTTGAAATTAGGCGTTATTGTTTGTTTCACTGTTTCCCGTTCAGCTTTTGTAACCAGTACTGTTTCTGCCGATCTTCTGATATCACTTTCGTGTCCATGTTGTTCTTGTGATGTTTCGGTCCTTTTTTGGTTCAAGGATCTTTGCTTTTTGGAGCTAGTTCTTTTAAGCTTCCGACTTGTATTGATTTCGATGTTTCCACTGGTTGTTGTTATGAAACTTTTTCGTATTGTCGTGAAATTGCTCCTTTGCTCGATCTACCTGTTTTTATTCGGGTAGCAATTCTTGGTATCTTTCTTTTGGTTCCGCAGGTCCTGCTATTTCTTCGCCTTGCATTTGTTTTCGAATTGCCAGTTCTATCGGTCGCCACAATGATCGATCTTTTTGTTCTTGGCGGCGATATGTCCACTTGTCTTTTAACTCTTTGTCTTTTCTTTCTTTATAGTCTTTCTGAACTTGTTCACATTCTTCTTCTGTTGTGGGTCTGTCGTTTCCATCTTTATCCACAGAATTTTGTTCTGACCAACACATGGCAGCATGAAAAAATTTTACTTTCTGTTCTCTGTTCATTCGTTTGACAATTTCTAAGTCAAGTCCATACTTTGCTGCTTTTTTTCGCATCTTGGTGTGAGATTCATTGTTTCTCGTAACCATGGTGCGCCTCTTACACTTGGTGCCAATCCACCTGGCACTTGTGATAGATCTTTTCCATCTTGGTATTGTCGTCTTCCTTGCAGCACCGGTTATCGATATTCATATCGCTTCAATGGTGGATAGTACTATATCGGTTGTTGTTCCGATCTTCTACTCCTACTCGATGAATCTCGCGATCTTGGTCGACTCGATTGATGCATCGTTTCGAAGGATTCTCGTCTCGGCGCAATGATGTTTGTGAGTATTTGCGTCTACCATCTGACTCCCGTCGTGAAGATCTCGATAGACCTTGTTCCGCTTCTTGTGGTTCTCTCGGAGGTTTGGGCCTTTGTTCTTCGTTTGATTTCTGCCCTTCTTTTTGTTCTTGACTTGTTTTCAGCTTTTGGTACGTTCGTTCGCCCACTTCCATTGCTGTTGGTCTTGATGTTTTATCTTCTCCTTCTTTCACTTTCTGTATTATTTTTGCTAATGGTTCGTCGTTGTCATCTTCGTCATAGTGGAGATCTCTTTCTGGAGGTTCGATTTCTTCCGGTGGTATGGGATCAACTTCCATTGGTTGTTCCCTTTATGTTGGTTTCGGCGTTGTTTCTCTTTGTTTTGCTGTGCTTGCCTCAGACTGTACCTCCCGATGGCTGGCCCCGGACGGAGGCCAAGCCCACTGAGTTGTACTGTTAGTTCGGCACTTTATTTCGTTATCGTTTCTTGTCCCATTGCGGCTTTCTGCATTTGTGCTTGCTGGTGAACTGCCCCCGGACGGCTGGCAAGCTCACCAGTTTGCACCTCCCTGGCTAGTCCAGTACATGCCGCTTACTACCTGTCGTTGTTCGCTTAACTGTGGTTTAATCTTTTCATCGAATTCCCGTTGGATTGTCGTGAACGCCGCGGCTTTCTTTTGCCCTTCTTCCATCGTTTGTGATCTTTCTTCGATTCGTATCTTTGGCGATCGGTGCCATAGGCACTTCTTTATTATCTTTTCGATCAACCCCGAGACTTCTTTAGTTTCAGTTCTATTGATCGCTGTTTCGTTCGCTCGGCACGCAATTGCAAGAATCACCGGGAACAGTAACATTGCGTCACCACTATATTGTACCACTTGCATGATTGTCCAGTTGCTTCCTTCCCATTTTCCACCGTGTTGCTTCTGTCGGGTTGGTCCGAACAGCTTGTTGGTGTCATATATTTTTTCACAGTATTCGACTATCGCGCCCGTTCTTTTGAGGACGTAGTGTTCGACCAATTGTTGGGCTGTCATATTTTCTTGCTCGCCCAGCAGTCTTTGAAGCCTATTCATGTCGATCGTCGATATTACTGCTGGATATCGTTGCCTTTTGAACGTTGCATCCCATATTTGCCTTTCAGTCTCGATGTCGTTACACGATATGACGTTACCGCCTTCTGTCTGTAGTTCTTTATAGATTACTTCGGGTATTCGACCGTTAAATCGTGAGATGTCGACGGTTCCCAATTCACCATCGCTCGTTTGTATCGCTATATATCGAACGTATTTCCTCGCTGTAAGGCTTGTTGTATAGTTTCAAAATTCTTCATTGATCTAATGGAGGTAATCGGGGTGGATGCCGTTTTCCTCGCAGAACTCCGCGAATCTTTCTATCGTCAACGTTTTGAGTTTGTACGTTGGAATGTTTGCCACCACCGTTGCAATCGACAGGATGTTTGTTCGTGCCATTTCGATGATTTTAGCAAATTGTTTTACGCTTTCTTCTGTTTTCGATTACGATTGCTACTTGTCCAGTCTTGATGTTGAATCCGAATACCGTTTGGTAGTCAATCCATTGTTACCACAACCGTGTAACTTGAAACGATGTTCTTCTATCGTTCGGGTTAGGCGTGAAACTTATTTGGCTAGGTTTGATGTTAAATAGGTATCGTCTTTGAACGGTAATTCTTTTTTGTATCACCGCCCTGTCGGAGCTCGATATCTTTACTGGCTGTGTAGTTCTGTGCTTACGCGGCGCTCCGACACCCAGCGCTTACTATAATACACGAAAGAAAAATTTAGGCCACCAATTAATACTACACTGGCAGCTGGGGTGCGCGAATTCGTGTCTGGCGTACCAGGAAAGTGGTGATAGCTCCAACCTTGCCTTTTGCTATTCTAGTGAGACTTTGACCAGATGACAGCTCTGTGAATTACCGAATAACTATATTACGCTCTCTGGCAATGACACCAACAACAGGCACAATGGCGATAAAGGTTTACTAGTTAATGCGACGAAGTGCCTTTTCTTTACAGTGCATTGATCGATCAAGGCGGTGGGTTTTACTCGCTAAAGCTTGCAACCATCTATCGAATCGTTAACTCTAACGCTTAACTTGTAAATTACACTTATCGACATTTTAGTTCCGAGGCAGGTTACGGCACTCCGTGAGGATTTTACACTAATAACACCTTGTCTATAGTTCACGAGTAATACGCTTTAATACATGAACGAATGCATAATAAAGATAACAAGTCCCATTTCCATGTCGATAAAACAAAATCGGTCGCATACTCTTCTCTGTTTAACCCTATTCATCCAGACAGCTAATATTACAACACTCTGCTTGGTAGACGACGTAAACCAAGAACGGATATAAAGAGTTTCCAGTTCCAACGTACCCTGGGAAGCACTGCATACAATTTCTAGCTACGAACCTAGTGAATGACGTCTCGCACTCTTAGATTGTTTCGAATTATCTTACGTGTAATCGAATCACCGCTGAATTTACTAGAATGGTTAGTATGATGCTACTTGAGATAAATAGTGAGGCCACCCGAGTGCACTTGTAAAACCATGAAAGCAGATATAATTAACCGTTAAACAGAACGTCATTAACGAAACCCATCACAATTCAGTATCTCAAGTAAAACGAGTTGTGACCGACTAGCATGTTTTTAACCGACACATTGTCAACACCGCATTTTGAAACGCCACTCGCCATACTCTGTGAAACGTCATGAGAACTAATTAAAAATAGCTAATTAATCCATTCAAGAGACCAGAAAAAATTAAACATGAACTCAATGTCGCCAGCGCAACCGCTCGCAAAAATAACAACTCACACTGTCTACGTTAAAATGACACGTAGCACTATATTCTGAGAAAGCCCCTGAATTAGCTAAGTAATTAATTAAACTCCCCTCATCATAACACAACACTAAAAAAACCCGATATACATAATCATTCAATATTCAACACCAAAAACAAGTAGAATAACTAGTAAGAATCACCTCGCCACATAGGCGCAAGCAATAGTAATAACTAATACTGGATTAGAATACACGCGCCTTTCGCGATAATAATAATATATATTATATATTTATTATATTATTTAGATGAAATTTGAATGAAAAATTTGAAATGAGAAATGGGGTAGAAAGTTGAAGTGTGGTTTGAGAAAAGTAGAGAGAGGGAGATTGTGAAGTTTTAATATGGTGAAGGGGGTGGGTAGGGAAGTTTGTATTTAAATTTTGAGGAGTGGGGGTTAAGATTTGAGAATATGGGAGATGGTTGAAAATTGTGAAAACTTGGAGAAAACTGAGAATTTTGGAAAATAGAAATTTATGAAAAATAGAGGAATGGGAAAGCGGTGGAGTAGATATATGAATAAGGGTGGTAAGGGAAACAGGATATTAAAATTTAGGGGATAGGGGTTGAGTTTTGAGGGAATGGGGAGGTTTGAAAATGGAGAAAAAAGGGAAAAAAAGGATATTTTTGGAAAGGGTAAATTTATAGGAAATAAGAAGAAGGGGAATGAGAGGGGTTAATATGTGGATGGGAGTGGTTATTGGAAAAAGATATGAAAATTTTATGGAGATTGGTGGAGGTTTGGGTGAGAGGGAGGGGTTTGAATTTGGGTTTAGAAATAGGAAAAAGGAGAAAAATGGATTTTGGGTAAAATTTTGGTTATAGTGAAAAAGGATGGGTGAATATAAGCTATGGGTTGGGAAATAGGGTATTTATAAGGAAAGAATAAGTTGTAAGTAGTTTTAAGTGTTAAATATGAGTGTTGGGAGGTGGAGGAATGTGGGTGAATTTTGGGATTTATATGAGTTTAATATATTTTATATAGTTATAAATAAATACATAGCTAGTTTATATTTTTATATAATATATATAGTAGGATATATATTAGATTCCGTACACATTACGCTCATATGCCATGCCGAGGGCGACAGGGAATACCAGGGCGGCGTGGGGGCGGCCTTTATAGGAAAAGAAAAAGAAAAATTTTGTGGTGGAAAAGGCACCTGCCCCAACACGCCCTGTTGTGCAGCCGCTCTCCGATTGTTTCGATTGTTATTCTTCGGTCAGCGATTGGATTCTTCTTTTGGGTCCACATTTCGTTTCGATAATTCTTCTGTCACCACTTGTTCGATAGTGGTTCTAATCGCCGTTGTTCGACCGTTCTTTTCGGTCGTTCGAATTGAGCACCAGTTGGTTGATTTTTGGTTTATCGTTTCGTTTTGGTTTAACCCGTACGGTTTCTTTGACCCGTTTATCTTTTCGTCCGGGCACCTAGCTCGGTAACCTTCTAGCATAAAACACAATAATAATAAAAAACATTTAGTAAATGCTGCTGTAATTCACTGCCGCTTCTTCCAACAAGAACCCAACCGAACTGAATAAAGCAGAATCAAATTTCCTCAATACATGTTACCTGCACAATACAATTAAACTAAATTATGCAAATTAATTTTGGAAGTAGGAACTAAAATTTTATAAAAGTTCAAATTTTAAAAGAACTAAAATTAGGGACCTATATAAGTGATTTAGTGAAAAAGGATTAAAGAACTAACCTTCAGACGGTTTAGGATCGCAAGTCTAATTTTTAGACATTTTGACGCGCCCGTTTCAACAGCCTTTTGAACTTGTCAACTGATGTTGATTCTATAACGGCACTCGGCAGATCGTTCCAGGCCCGGACAATCCTGGAGGCGAAAAAGTGTTTCCGTACATTTGTCCGGCAGGGCTGCACAAATATTTTCCGCTCGTGACCGCGCAGTAACCGGTGGGGACTTTCAAAGAACTCGTCAAATAGCAGGTTGATATCATCGTTGACCACTTTAAAAGAAAAAGATTTTAGCCCCGGGATCCCCTGGTAATTTACTAGACCCCCAACATATAGGAATTATCTATATAAAATAATAAAATAAAATAGCAAAAACATCTATATAATATGTCAGAATGATCTATCTTTACAACTGCTATATTTAAATGAATACATTATGAACAGATTTTTTGGGTGAAAACTAGCTATATAATTAATTCTGTATGAAATGTTTACTTATTGCAAACATATTGAGTGTATAAGAATTATATATTTGATCGTTGCAAATAAATGTACAATAAAACATATATTGCTGTAGCTTTTGATTTGGAAGTACAAAAACACTTTGCATGTTATATACTGATTGCGCCGATGCAAATATCACCGCACTACCCTAGGTGATTAATACAACCTCATGTGATCAACTGCGGCCCATATCTCTCACATCGATTGTGGCTAAATTATTAGAACGTCTGTTATGGTCAAACATGCTACAGTTCCTTGTCAGCAACAACACCTTTACAGATCGACAACACGGCGCACTGCCTAATCGATCAACAGCGACCAATCTTATGACATGTTTCAATCATTGGACAGCAGCTTTCATAACAACACTGCAAACGGCGTCGATGTGGTGTACCTCAACTTCAAAAAAGCTTTTGATCCCGTCCCGTTTGAACACCTTTTCACCACTTTGGAATATGCTGGTATCCGCGGGTCACTATTGCAATGGTTTCGTAGTTTTCTAGTCAACAGACGTCAACGTGTCGTCACGGGTGGAAAACAACTACGTGGAAACCCGTTAAGAGCGGTATTCCACAGGAGACCCTCAGTTTCCCGTACTGTTACATACTGTATGTCAATGACATTCCAAGTGTAGTGTCTTCAGAAATTCTTATGTACGTCGACGACGTAAAGCTTTATCGTAAAATCTGTACATTCGCTGATTGCACGGCTTTGCAAGTCGATATCAACGCAATAGTGAAATGGTCCTACGACCAACAGTTGCCTCTAAAACCCAACAAATGCCATGTTATGCGGATAAGAGAGCCAATCCCTTATAATTACCGATAGAGAATACACGGATCTCCAGAAAGTTGATCAGGTTAAAGATTTTGGCGTAATAGCGTGTAGCAATCTCAAGTTTGTTTGCGTCTCACATCGACATGCTTGAGACACATGCGAACCAGAGGATTGGAATAGTCCGTGGAACAATTGCATCGCCCTTGCAGAGGTCATACTCCCTTTGTACAAAGCATTGGTTAGACCCATACTTGAATACGCCACTGTCGTATGGGCACCTCAGTACGTCACTGCCATTCATAAACTTGAGAATATCCAACGACGATTTGTCCGCCTGGCAAGCAACATACAATGGGACAACGTCTTGAGTCTTTCTCAACGCCGTGAGACGGTAGATTTCATGAACGCTTACAAGATCATTAGTGGCAACTCCGTCCTGACGGTTGACGAATTCTTCGAGATGCCACACCAACAACTATGGGTACATGACCGCAAATTGTTTGTACAACAGTGCCGAAAAAACATACGGAAACATTTTTCTCATCCAGAGTGGTTCGGCGCTGGAACGATCTTTCTAATACCATAAGAATGTCACGTACCATGGACGTAAAATGCTACTGCGCGGGGCGCGATAAAATGACTACCAGACTTCCGCCCTAAACCATCTGAAGGTATGTTCTTATGGGCTTCAGCATATCCAATAGCAAAAAGGGTTTCATTTATATGCAATGATCATTCCTCCCCGTAGTCTGCAATACAAATGCCGAAGAGGCTAGAAAACGGGGCGCTGATTTATTTATGTTATAAAACAACGCGAAAACCGATCCACACTCAGAAAACGTAACATCCGATAAACCATACAGATATGTAATGCAACACAAATTCTCAATTTTCGTGTAAACTGTAAACTATACATGCTCATTGGGAGCGTAAATGGCTACCCGCACCAAAAGCTTCCGACGCCCCTTGGCACAAAGCGTGATTGCCCCGGCAAGTGCTACAACAACCTCCACTTGCGACCGACTGACTCTTCTGAGAAGGCCTCCCTCGCCAACCACCTCGACGACGTGGCCACCCCTTGGGATCTCGTTCCTAGGGCATGTATGAGTACAAACTGTCCATACCGAGATCATTTTAACAAACCTGGCATTTTTAAACTATTAATTTTCATTCAATACTATAGCGCAGTTTAGATTATTAACTACATTCTGCGCTAGCATTGTTGCGTTTAGACCTGTTGCTTGTCATTATTTGCTAGTCAGATCAAACCATGACTAATATTTAGATAAAACGGAGCGGATTAAATACTTATCAATTATTCATACCTGAACTTTAAGCATATTGGGGTACACTTCAGAGGATAGCAATCACATTTAGGCGTTCTGATTTCGAAAATATATAGCCCGTATTTCATCGTTATACTATACATAAATATTGAAATATTATACAATATGACATCGGGTAATGGTGGTGCAGCTAGATGCCCCAGGGTCAGAACTGGTCCTGCAGAATATGTATCTGGCTTTCCCAAACTCCCTCAAAAGTACCCGGGGGAGGGAATCTGGAGGTCCAGACTTAATTGGGGGACCTGGGGCGAGAAATTCTGCTTCCGCCAGATCGATCTGGAGTACACCCTGCTGAGCCAGAGGTACTGAGGAACGCGAAAATAGTAAAATCGTTTGATTCACAGTAAATTTACGATAATCATACACACATATCGAACTGTATGGCTTGACGGCAATTATAATAATTTTTCCCCAAAGGCAAAAATTTAGGGACTTTTTAAGTTTCATAAAGAAGAATCGACATATCTGTTGCCACCCAGATAAAAATGATTCCCCAAACCAGGGGCGTACGTGGGTTTTTCCAGGAGCTCAAAACACCAGGTAATAAATTGGTGCTGTAGAGAGGCCAGATGACGTGGAGCAACAGGTTGTGTTTACTCATTGTCGGGCAAAATTCTGTTCCGTACATTGCCACAGTTATTGGTTTTTATGAAGGCACGCACAACTCAACATTTGAAAGCCTGAAATCTGTACGGGTTAAAAGGTTTGTTGTTGCTGCTGTAAGCTAAAGGGCCCAAATATCAAACTGGGGTCAAGCCCCTGGTGCCCTTAATGGCGATGCCTGTGCTCTCTCCTCTCTTGGTAATTGTTACGAATGTAAGTCGCACCGTCTATACGATTCAGTAATCGCTCCAGGGAACAAAAGTTCCTAATATTGATGATATCTATTCCATTAATGAAATGTAATGCAATATCGATTTCGATATACTAACCTTAGGTGAATCAACACGAATTTTTTAAAGCTTGGGCTGTAAGTGAGAATAACTAAAATCGCTGACCGTACATAGGCGAAGTCCCAGGAAATACAGTTGCGACGAGGGGCTAGATCGTCGCCAGTACAGGATCAGGTATCGCTGGGGAGAGGGCGGGGAGGGCAAAAGGCGGGGGGCGGGGAAATTTTTGAAATTTATTATAAGTCAATTTTCAAAAGTTGTGGCGCTCTATCAATTTTTCCCTAAGTTTTATCAATTTTTCCACAATTTTACCCAATTTTTGCTCATGGTTTGCCGATTTTTGCCTATTTATTTTCGCGCACCTTCGGAGGTGGAGGGAACACGGCGTAGCCTAAGGGGAGGGAGATCAGGCAACCTGCCAGGGGAGGGAGGAATCCGCGAAACCCCGAAGGGGGTCCGACCCTCAGGGCGAATAATCCCGGGTGTCGGTCCGTATGAGTATGAGTAGCGGCGACGCTCACGGCCCAAAGCAATAAGCCGTTGGTAGTTGTAACAATATAGACTAGAGTCACCTAACATAGTTAAATATTCGTTAGAAATTTTGTAAAACAAGATACAACCAGCGTAGTTTGTACTAGCTAGGACCAGTTCTGGCCCTAAGGGATCCAAGCTGCACCACTCTCAGTATTCATTGTGGTGCCCGGACAACCCCGGCTTACACGATTCCCCGGTGGACCCTAGTCTGACCGATGGGAACCGCTTAGCTTAGTAGGCCGCCGGCGGGTTTACCAGGGTGTTCGGCCTGGCCCCTATAATGGCCCACGTGCCTAATGGTATGGAGGTCCCCCTGAGGGAGGGTCATCCCCTAAGCCTGCTCACAGGTAATAAGGCTGACCCGTCGTTCCCTCTAACTTCGGTGACTGGGAGCGGAGGCAGCGGGAAACTCTGCGCCAGGGATCCTTGGAACCCATGCGCCAGGGTTGATTATCAATACTACTGGGGTGAGGTGGGAAGGACTGTGAACGCGTGCATGTCCAATGGTACGGGGCGGGAGGGGGCCCTGCTATGATCCATCGATATTGGTTTGCTTAACTGGAGTATGGCCATTTTGGGATACGGTTTGAAAGCGGGTGACGTTTTCGGACGGCAGGTGCAGATTGGCAGCGATAACACAAGACGGCGTTCGCGAGCATTTTTGGAAGGTAGCCGGAAAGCTGCGTGCGGAGGAAGACCAAGATGTAAATCGAAAAGGACTGGTCGCGAGTTTAAGGGAGGTCTATACTTTTACAGAGCGGGGTGTTGATTCGACCTATTTGAATTGAGCTCACCTAGGGGAATGCTAAATTTGATCAAATCTAACTCGCCTACAGCAAATGCACACTCCAACTATTTACTTTCTTTCTTATTGATTATACTTCCCTGACACACTCAAAAACTTCCCAATCAGGGACATCGCAAAAGATATATGTACAACACAACATGAGATTTACATGATACGGTGCCGGGTTCCCGTACGGGACCCTCATCGCGGAATAATTTTTGGAATTTTAACGCGGCGCCACCTTGCCGGATACCTCCAAATTTCCAGTAGCGGAAAACGATCCCTTAGCTCTGCTAGAGCTTTGTTAGAGGCGCGAGCACCGTGACCCTAGAACTCAGCAAGTGGCCCTGGAAATGTATAATTTTTGTAATTATTCACTGTAGGCAACGAAATTTTTACAGCCACCGGCCTTTAATTGGGATTACGAAACTGTCTCGGGAGCACCAATTGGGCTCTTTTCGAAACGCGGAACCCTCAGCCCAAAATTTGCTATTAGGACCTTAACCGACAATTTATCCTCATCCTGATCTTGTATAATTCCATTACTGTTCCTAACCTTAAGTTTTTTCCTTGTCCTCTTCGATAGTGGAAGCGCGGGCGCAGCACTTACGGGAGCGCGACGTATCTAGCTGACACCTCAACACCCGCAAGGGCTGCCCCTATTTCTATGCCTAGGCGAACATTTCAACGTTCTGGGAGAAGCCTCGGGCAGGCCTCTTCCACGCGTCCGCAGTCGAAGAGTCCACCCGAGACAACAAGGGCGCCCAGAATGCGACCCCTGATTAATTTAACGCTAAGCGTAACAACCAACGAGAACTTGAAACTGAACGGAGCGACCTCCACTAAGCAACATAATATGCTGTAAAAGTACCTTAGACGATTCACCCCCGGGCACTAACAATAATTTCAGCCCAGGGGGTGGGGAACCAGTCGAGCACGAGGGTACCTGCCATTTTTTGTTGCAATTTTGGCATGATTTTGATTACAATTTGTCCAAGGCTCAACCCACATCCCAGCGCGGGCGCAGCGCTTACGGGGGCGCGAGGCATCCAACGGACACCCCAGCACCCGCAAGGGCTGCCCCTGGTCCTGAACTCGAGCAAAAGTTTAAAAGTATCGGAAAACCCCGGGCGGGTCTCTTCCGCACGTCTGCATGCCGAAGAGCCCACCCGGCTAAACGAAAACTACGAAAACGCGGCGGCGAGAAATTTAAAACAAAGTCGTTGGCGACAACCGCCAAGAGCAACCAAAACGTGCGAGAGCAGGGCTCGACTGGTCCCGACTTTGAAAAGTGCCGTCTCCTTTTATACCCCACGTAAAACCCCTTTCTCTCTGCTGTACTCTCTTGGTCTTTTGCCTACAAAGTTTAAACTCCTTACAATTTATGGGCGTTTGCCCTAAAGTCATCAGTAAAGCTTTGACCACGGCCACTAAAAGCGCACAACAGGCTGACAATAATAATAAACAAGTTGACGTCGAATATGTACAAATCATCATATACAGCAGACATTCTGATATAAAGCGACACTAGACGAAAAGAAAGTTGCCGCCGTCAATAATAGCAAGCTGCCAACAACACGTTAGCTGCGAGATGGCCGAAGGGGGCCAAGAAAACAAAACCGCCCGCTGGTCTTTGCGGCCGAATTTTAAAATCAAAATATAACGATGCTCAGGGCGCCGTCTTCTCATAGGGATATCAGCACATTTTTGCCGATATCTCGAGATGTAAAAACAGTAGGCGGCCGGGGGCAGGACCAGAATCATGCCCTGGCAGGCCGGCTACTGATGAGAATTTAACATTTAATGTATCTCCCACGAGAGGCCCGCTAGAGGCCGATTTATGCGCCCAGAAATGAAAATTTTGGGGTCCCATTTAGGTTTAGAGGATCCTGAGCGGACCCGCGGGGGTGGGCGGCCCCGGTTTTCAGGTAAACAGTTGGAGTGAGACCCGATAAGTGTCCCGGGCTCCGAAAATCGGGGAGTTTTGATTATTTTAAATGCCCTTTGGGACCTGGAAGATTGGAGGCTTAAACGCCTGTTCGGGGGTCCATAAGTATTTAGGGGATCCAAATTTTTAGACCCGCCGGGGCGATTTGACACCCCAGCAGTGTCCTTAAGATAGTTTAGTCACCCCCTTGTTCCAAAATTTGTGGGAAAACCCCAAAAATTAAATTTTTGTATCGCACCCTAAAATAGTGTCTTAGAGAAGTTGTGCCCAATATTTCAGTCGTCTGTGACCGAAAGTTTTATTTAACTAACCATGATCGGGCTGAATATCGGTAGTTCGAACCCGTCCTGATAAATTTATACTCCTTCCCCCATATATCATACACAATATGTATCATAAACACTGCATAACAAGTATAGTATAGTATACAAAACATCTTATGCACACATCATCCAAACGACTGTAATTCACAAGGATCGACCGGGCTCCCCAAATTGTGGTAATCATTTGTTTTCGGTGCCAAAATCACCCCGGGCACCTGCGGGCAGCGGAGTGTGACCTTACAAGTACGGCACAAACAAGTTACAATTGTTTATTTTTCACAGCAAACGAATACTACCTAATTATCAATTCATATGGAGGCCACACTCCGCCGGTATCCGGTCGTCCATTCCCCTTGTTCCCTACGAAATTTGCTACGTTGCACGCGTTTTATCATTTTCATAAAATTGGGCTGGTACATCTCTTAAAATTTTTTGGATTTATTAGACTCCTTACTTAGGGTAAGAGTGTAAATGGAAAAATGAGTGTGTGAAATTTCACCGTTAAATCCGCAGATGCACAGCCCGTTATTCAGTTTTAGCTTGAAAAGTTTAAAGATCGTTATGAAATTCACGTAATATTTCCAAAGGTTTTAAAATATGCGTGAAAATTTAAGAGAATTTGCGGAAAATTTGGACAAAATTTGCCAGATTTCCTGAATTTCCGTAAAAATTTGATGAATTTTGGTAAATTTTCAATAACTTTTTGTAAGATTTGATGAGTTTCAGTAAATTTGTATAATTTCAGTAAAAGGTTATAAATTTCAGGGCAGAAGGGCGATTTGGTGTTATCCGATACGCAAGAAAACGTCGCTCCTTCTCCCTTATTTTCCGGAAATTTTCGAAGTTTTCCCTTATAGGCTAAACAGTTAAAATTAGGTTTAAGTTCATGTAAAATTTTCTCTCTCCTATGTTAATTTAGCGTTAATTCCTTGTACCTGGCCATCTAAAGTAATACTATAATCATCCATTTATGTATAATATAAATATAGATAATGTAATACCTATTTATCATTGTCTGCAATATATATACACTGGCACGTACCTCCAAGGATTTAGTTGCGTTCGGTCACTCCCAGGAAAGGGTCCGGACTGCCAGGGTGCCTGACCCAGGAGCTCCCTATAAATCGCGAATAATTTCCAAAAGTTTCTATGGATCCGTAGACTTTGCCGGGGAAAAAGAAATTTCGCCTTTCATGAGCTTCAGTACTAGGTTAGCTTAGTTCGGGTTAGCTCATTTTAGCAGTGCTTCCGATTTATCTCGCTTCGGACAATGTTTCCTAAGAAATTTTCATCGTTCCGTTCCGCGCGCTTTCGCTGCCGCTAGCTGCCACTAGACTTAGTCGAAACTCCTTCGTAATTTTCGGTTAGCCCTAGCGTTAACCTATCCTCTTGCAGTGCCATCCTCGCTTTATTTTCGCGCGTTTAGTGTAGCCCTCAATGTGTTAAGCGTTTTAGCTCGGCATCCCTAACTAAACGGCTCACCCACTCTTGCAAATTCCGTCGACAATACTGCGACACCATCGGCTCGTCAAACTGGGGCCTTTCTTGCAATTCCATATGTGGCTCGTCCCGTTCCCACGCGTCTGCACTGTGGAACGCAACCGGCCAGGAAGGCATATAGACGTTATGGAAGGTGTCGTGCTGCCGTCGGTGGTTAGCCATCAGTTGCTTGAGCTCGGCCGTCCAGGACAAAGCGTCCTGATTAGTGGCAGCCCATCGGGGTGCCGGTGGCGCTATAATGATGGCGGTGGTAGGTGCGACTCGGCGAGAAAGTACACCCAGATGCCGCTTGAATTTACGAAAGGCGGCGTTCGGGAAGGCGGCGTGGAGCTGCTCCATTGGTGCCTTGCGATAGATGTATTGGAACCCGCCGAGTATGATGACGCAGCTGGTTTGCGGGGTTAGGATCGCGTTGGCCAACTGCAATATGCGCACCATGGCTGATCCTGGCCACCCATTTCTATACTTTCCGTATCGGAGCTATCACTGACTGCTGTTCTTACTGTACGTACTGCTACTTCGTCTACCGGTTCTATCTCGGTAACGAAATCCCTATCAGCGATAATGCGTTGAGTTGCTTCAGTTAAGCCTCTTTCCAGTACGGAAGCGTGTACCTGCCCTAACCAATCTCCTACATTGGGTGCTGGGTCCAATGCCCTGAAGCATGGCTTAGTTCTGTTAATATGTACGACATGGGCCATGCCTTCTGGATTGGAATGCATTCGTACACGCATGCATGGCGGAGTGAACCCAAGTATTTCGTATGGTCCACATTATCGAGGCGTGAGCCGCCTAGATGTTCCTGGTGTAGTATCGTGTGTATAAACCCAAACTAATTCTCCTGTGTGATAGCGTGGTTCGCGAGCTCGTCTATCGTATCTTAGCCGATTTAATTCTTGAGCGGCTTTCATTGATTGGTAAGCACGCTCCCTGATGGAAGCCATCCAGCGAAGCGCGTTGGCCCTATAGGAATGTGCTCCTGTGTATCCAGTGGCAGCACTATGCGTGTCATATTCTCCGGGCAACCTAGGATAAAATCCATGCATTAGCAAAAAGGGTGGGTATTTAGTTGCTGTGTGTACCGAAGAGTTATAGGCCATGATGCAGAATGGTAGGGATACATCCCATGAGTGGTGATCATTTTGTGGTACACTCACTCGTAGTAAGTATAGTAGTGTCCTATTGAATCTTTCAATCTCCCCATTTGCTTGAGGGTGATAGGCTAAACTCATGTGACGAAAGATGTGCATTTCCTGACACAGCTCTTCGAACATGTGCGCTGTGAAGGCGCCTCCTCGATCAGAATAGAGCTCCCTGGGAGCTCCGTACCTATTGACTACATCATATAGGAATATGTGGGCAGCTGTATTAGCATCCTGGTACCTTATTCGCACTGCTATTGCAAACTTTGTGAACTGATCTATGAATGCAATAACATAACGATTGTCTGCCTGTGACCTAACTTGAATATCCAGTATGTCCACAAATACACGGTACATTGGTTGATTTGCCAACGGAACCCTACCTATTCCTGTGGTTATCCGCGAGATTGGGTCCTTTGCGGATTGACATAGGGCGCATCGCCTGATCCATTGTTGTACGTGTTCGGACATACCTTTCCAATAGTAGAATTGTTTTAATTTAGCTATAAGCCGGTCACGGCCAGGGTGTCCTCCATATAAGGTGTTGTGTTCATGTTTAAGGATTTGCTGTAGGACGCATAATTTGTAATTTATATCTCCGGGTTGCAACGGATGCATGTATAATATTTTGGTATCCGCTGCCAATTCAAAATAATGTGCGCGCATTTCTATTCTCAGCGCCCCTAATTCGGCTTTAGGCCGAGTTTTGTTGTAAAGATACCACCAAATTGGACCCAGTTCTGGGTCATTTCGTTGAATATATGGTAAGAGCCGTACTAAATTAAAATCTGGGAGGTCTGAAAAGAATGGCAAATATATATTCTCCTGTGTGTCCTGTGCGTCCTCAATTCGGCGGTTGGTAATATCTCGGTTTCATAATGCATCATTAACTTCATGAGCCTATCAAATTCTTGTTCTGTAGGTAGCGTAGTTGCTCTTAGGCCCATCGTCTCTGATTCGTTGCGGTAAGCGGTCTTTCAGGTCCCGAGCCTGAGGTCTGCCTTCAGAACCCGAGATG